>JBAMYA010008363.1:0-17826 GCA_037176975.1 Arrhamphus sclerolepis | reverse complement strand
GTGTGAACACGGTCTGGTTTGCCAGCAAGCACCGAGGTTCTCAGACTCCAGAACGGAACCGGAGCCAGAACCAGAACCAGAACCAGAACCGTGTCTGTCTGAAAGCCCTAACAGAGATCCTATTTTAGGATCCTGTAGCACCACCCTGTGGTGAAAGACAGAATTGCACTAAGAAAAAAAACTAAATGCTTATGAGTTGTTTCTGTATATTTTAATGTTGATTTACTGATTATGACATTTATTAATTGCTCGATAATTGATTGACAGACTTATTCATTTGACTGTTATTTATTTACTACGTAGAATAGGGATCATTATATGGTAAATAGTTATCAATTAACTTTTGTGCGTGGCTGTTAATTACTTTGCCTTCGTATCTGTGATTGACAGGTCAATGACTGTGTCGCCGTACACCACCTGGTTGTCCAAGGTTTCAGAGAGCGATGTGCTGATAGCTGCTCATGGTTCTGGAGGTGTGGTCACTGTGGATATGGGGGGCTATGTCCGGCTCTGGGAGACAGGTCTGGACACACTGCAGAGGTCACTCATGGAGTGGAGGAACATGATAGGAACAGAGGACGGCAGACCCATACAGGTAATACGACTTAGAACCTGCAACCTTCAATGTTGAACATAATGACACCCCTACATACACATGCCAAAGACCATCAAAAGGTTTCTTCAGGAAATATATATCAACTAAATGATTTGTAATCAATTAATTTGAAATTTTATGGTGAAAATTGAATGAATAAAGAAATGAACAAATATCCATGGTAAGTTTGTGTCCTGCAAAGCTGATCTGTCAGCTGCTAATTGAGAATGTTTGAACCTGACTAATGACGTTTTTTTTTCTCTCATGCCATTCATGCCAAAAAGAACTGAAGCTGCCATAAAAAGAAAAATGCAAAAGAGATTCCCCTTTTTTCTCTACTTGGTCTGAAAAATGTGCTAAAAGCCCCATTTTAAAGCAAGAGCCTGGGAAATGATGGGGGTTTAAGAGGTTAATTATATTTTTATAAAATGTAAAGGTTCTGCTGTTAAATGAAACAGTTTTGTGTTTGTATTTATTTCTTTTTTAAATATTATTCAAAAGTGGTGAATCCATACTTTTTCAGGGCTTGTTTGATGAAATGAAATCCAAACAGCCTGCAATTTCTTGCAGTACCACAGAGGGGCGATGTGACTCTACAAATAACTTTTGAGCAGGACGTGTGCTTGATGCCACTCTGCATACTCACCGTCACTCGTGCATGATGATCTACCCGAGCATTCCTGATTTTATGAGAAGTGGAGTGTTTTCAGCCCTCAGCTTTTTTTTGACCCAGCTCTGCGCAGAGTGGGCGAGCGTGAATGAATGACCACTGTGGTTATGATGCAATAGCTTTGACCCTCAGCATGGGTCAGAACATTCAACCATTCACACTGAGACAGCATTGTTGAGGTGCCCACATGTGCTGAGAAACGGACGCATTTTTTAGATCATGTGGACTTGTATTATCTGCAGATCTGTGTTTTCTGTACACGGCAGTGAGAGAAGAGACGATGCAACATGACCTGAAATGATGATATCAAGAAGGCTGCTAATTACACAGGACGATTCATGTCAGGGACTGCTTTCTCTTTCATCAGCTCAATAAAAGTTGACTTGCAGACTCTTAAACAAGCAATGCAATTGCATAAACTGAATTTTGTGTGTTTGCCTAGCAAGGGAAGAAGCATCAGTTTAATAGTCTTTTAGCACTGGGTTTTCCAAGAAATATAGACTGCCTTTTACTTAAATTATAGTCAGTTTCTTACACCTGCAAACCACACAGGGCCTCTTTCTGGCCTAGATTCCTCAGTAGTCAGGCCGTCTTTGACGGGTCACCTCGAGTGCACTGTAGGTCAGACTTGGACAGACTGTTCCTGTGCTCCATGTTAGCTCTATGCAAACAACAGTAGCTTCCTTATATTTAAGCATTCCTGCCTAAAACATTCCTTGTATATCTGTTACTTTTTCCAAACTGTTCACACAAGTCAAGTCCACACATGTGTACCTGTTTGCACATAGCACAAATGTCATTTTTGTCAAATGCCTTGTTTCTTTACATGCTTACATGCTTTACATGCAGCAGCCAGGTTTTTGCAATCAGCAGGTAAACAGCTGCATAATTGTAACGTAGTTCTGGTGTTTGAGCTCATTTATATCTGCAGGTGTCTAGTATCAGGTATCAACAACCTTAGCAATGACATTTACCTGTACATTTCTTTTCTTTTATTGTTATAGGCTACCTGCCTGCTTTCTCCCTCCATTCCCTTCCCTTCCCTTACTACTTACTTGCTATCTGATCAGTTACTGTTAAATGCAATGCATGTAGACACATGCTTGATCCTTCAAAGTTCAGCACCATCTATCAAATATCTGTACTGGTTGTGCAATGGAAAGCATTTCACTGGTTTTACCCTAAAGGAGCCATAAGAGCATGTTCATGGGAGTTTTTTTTTTTTTACGTTAGAAAAAGTTTCCCAAAAAGAAAATGCTGGAACATGCTCACAATGAGTAATTCAGACTCTCAATGTTTCTTAAATTTCAGGACAAACCCTAATACACCACTCCTGTTAAAGTACTGGGTAGGAATGTTTCATTTGAGCAAAATTAGGTCTTTTGAACTTAAAAACAAGTAAACCAGTTATAGTAGACCATTGAAGAAAAGTTATCATAGTATAAAGCATAATTTAGACAAAATACTGCACACACACATACATCTAACTGTCTTTCAGGCTCAAAAAATGCACCCTGATGCACTGTTGAAACATTTGCATTTGTTGAAACGTTCATTGAAAGACTTGTATTTATGCAAACACACACAGACATGTAGCTACGCTCATGCATATGCTCATGTAAACACTCAAAACTTGATTAATCTGTGTGACTTCATGCACACACAGAGCATCACTCCTAAATTATTCTGTCTTTAGGCGTCTAAAGGGAGAATCAGAAATTTATGAGGCTGTTAATCCTACAAGACCAGGCGTGGACCTCAGATGAGAGACTCAATGGGTAAAGAAAAGAAAGACAGGAAGGAGGGGAAGGACATTGATTCCCACAGTCATAAAACTGAGATTTTCTCCATAACACCACCCACCCTCCACCCCTTCTTTTCTTTTGTCTTTGATTTTTTGTTTCTTCATCAGATGCCAGTTTAGCTCTCATAAGGTGAGATGTAGACCCAGCACGTATTACCTTAACCTACTCAAACCTGAGTGCAGCAAATGTTTGCTTTTACCTTTCAAGCCTTTTGTTGGTGTTGATTCTCAGTTGTCTACGTCATGAGGTCATGGTAATCCTAAAACGCTTGAAAGACAGCTTTCTGCATGGAAACTGGACCTCTTTTCTTGGTCCTGTTAGTGATTTAAGTTTGTTGTGTAATGTTGCTTTCTCTCACTTTAACCTCTCAAGCAGTAGTTATTTTTTAAGTAAAATGTTTTTTTCCTCTTTCTTTTATTTGTTTATTTTTTAAGTTAAATAGTCCTTTCGTTCACTTGCGGGTGACTGTTTCAGCTTTGAATCTGCTCTCAGTCTTGACTGTCCTCATTTTTCATGTAAGACGTCCATGGTTCATTGGTGCTGTAGTGTTTAGATGCAAAGCCTGTCCAAAAAAAGCAAACACACACTCTAATATTTTGTTGGGCCACCTTTTAGCTTTAAATAAGGAAATATTCCCTGTGCCATTGTCACAACATTTATTTCTGTCTAGAGTTGCTTTCATTTTTCGCCAAGATCTGGTATTGATGATGGGAGAGTCGGACCGCTGCGCAGTCGTCCCAGCACATCCCAAAGACTCTCAGTGGGGTTCAGGTCTGGACTCTGGTGACCAATGATGTCTCATGCTCCCTGAACCACTCTTTTACAACTCGGTCTAGATGAATCCTGGTATTGTCAACGTGGATTATGTCATCGGGGAAGAAAACATCCGTAGATGGAATAACCTGCTCATTCAGTATAGTCAGGTAGTCATCTGACCTCATAACGCTGCTGAAGCTGTACCTGACCAGCTGTTCAGCCCCAATCCCTTGAGTTTCCTTTGTATTGTGTGTGTGGAAATGTTCTTACTGTCACTATGAAACGTAGCCCGCAGTTCTAATGTTGTTGTTTCACGATTTGATTTCACGTCGTTTAAGTGATCACCGATCACGACCGTCCAAGACGTTTTCCGACCACATTCCTTCCAGGTTTAATAATGGTATGGACAATTCTTAATCTAATTTTAGTAGATTTAGAAATGTCCATAGATGTTTTCTTTGCTTGACCCTTCTGAAACAGATTAGCACCTTTTTTTACGTCCACATGAAGTGTCTGTTGACAAGGCTGTTAAAGAAATGAGAGGCTTCTCACTGCATCAGTTAGGGTTAAATAACTTATTGACACTGAATCATAATCATCCATGCAGTAATTATCCAATGAGAGGCTCTTATTTGCTCAGTTAAATCCAGATGGTGAATTTCATTATTTTTTTTTTGTTTGTGCGGGCAGTGGTAAAACTCCTGACAAAATCATGACCAAAAGAGAATTTCTTCAAAGTATAAAACATTCCCACTGGTGGCAACAATAAAAGTTAGGCGGTATATGTCTGTTGGCTCACCAAGGAGACGTCTACATTTTTCTTGCACTTTCTAACAGAGCATGGGGATCCTTTTCTACTTTCAAGAATCTCTTGAAACACACCTAGTTAATTCTTGCTTCCCTGTTTTACTTGTACACTTTTGTTTTGAATAGATTTAGTATCTATTGCCTTTGTCAGGGCCCTTTAGCTCTACTCTCTTTTCACCGCAGTAGGCTGGTACACCTTTCACATCACTGAAGATGCTCCCTCAATCTGTCTGTCAATCTCCTGCATCATTCTTCACCCACAAGTGAAAAAGACCCTTTTATACTTTAAACTCGTCCACATTCCCAGTGTCTTCTTCCCTGCGGCCAGGAGCTCTGGGTAGTGAATGTAAGAAGAATAGTAGTATTCCAGAATTTTGGTTAATTTATATATAATTGCTTATTTTAATATTACTTTGGCATTTTAGTTTTACCTGTACAGCTCTATAAATAAACATGATAGATAAATTGATTGAATGAGGGATGCTGCAGGTACAAGCTGCCAAAATGAGCTTTCTTCAAATATATGACAGGCTAACATTTAGGAATAGGGTGAGAAACTTGGTTATCTGTGACGGGCTCAGCTCAGAGCAGAGTCACTGCACCTCCAGAATGAAAGAAACCAGATAAGGTGGCCTCAGCTAGAGGTGGTGTCTTGAGAGAGGGCTCTGGGGATCCCTGGTCAAACCTTTGCCTCCGCAATCCCCCTACTCAATATGTATGGATGTATGGATGGATGGATGGATGGATGGATGGGTGGGTGGATATGGATGGATGGATGGATGACTCTTGTTAGCTGCCATAGAAAACTGCTAAACATCTAAAACAAAAACAGCATTTCTAATTAAGTACCAATCAAAAGTCTTCTAACCTTTCCAGAGGACCTTGTGTTCTTTGATATTAATTTAGTAGCTGATAAGTCTACAAGTAGAGCAGAGCCTCAGTTTGAAGTGTTCTTAATCCACTTTTATCCACACACTGCTGATTGCTGCAGAATTCTGAATCTAAAGAGAAAAGCAGTCACAAGTGATCTGAATGATCAAAACATTCACTACTCTTCATTCATTATTCATCTCAGCTGTGAATATTTCCCTCTTAGATTTAATTCAGTCCAAGTAGAATGTGCAATTAAAAGAAAAGTACATCAAATTTGTAGTTAGATGCAGTTGATTTAAGCTTAGCTCCTTCCCTGTAGTAGTTTGCTATCCATTGACACCTAAAGTCTTGTCAGTACAGTATCTCTGCTAGACGGTGATGACTTTAGTCAAGCGTAACACAAACTATCACCATCCTTGCAGCTGTAAAAGCCCATCTTGAAGACCCCATGCATGGAGACCATCATTCATTGATTTTCTCAAACTAAATGCTGAGCTTTAGTCACCCCTTCTTACTGGATTTGACAAGGCTAGAATGACGTCCATTACCAGCATCATGAGACACTCATAAGTTATTCTGTCGCTGGCCGTGGTATCTATATGCAGCACGATGACGAGGGTGCTTTCCTGAAACAATCCGGTGTTGGGAAGAGCTTAGTTTACTCTATGATGGATGGATTTTGGAGGCCAGCCAGCACTTATAGTGGTGGGTTATCAAGGTTCTGGTGTTTATCAAGTCATCATGATCACATTTATAAACACGATCAAGATAAAACGCCTACCAGGTGCATCGATGCATTTGAAACCACATTCCTATGAATCAGATGCACACACTAATTTCCCAGCATGCTACAGGCATGTGTGCAGTGAAGCTCATATTCAGTCACAGTTTTTTTTTGTTTGTTTTTGTTTTTTTACTGTATGTGGTGTGTGAGTCATGCTCAGAGACATTTGCATCAGAACGTAATCGGAGTGTGGTCACATGGTTGAGCTGAGCTGCTGAAGGTTAGCTGAAGTGATGCAAGTGAGTCAGATCATTGACCCTTTACCTAATCTCAGAGGTATGTGAACGAGGTCTCTCATGTTACTGATCTTAAAACTGGATCATCTGCATGCACACACACTTCCAGTGGGTTGTTTCTAATACTGGAGTAGTGGAGGGCTCTGTTGCTACACAGATACTGCAGCTGCAAGAGACATCCAGTCTCTTGTTTACATGCAAAGTCAAGCTGTGAATATAGTACAACTATGTCATCTTAATCTGACTACCACCCTCATGCCAGTAAATACGCACAGAAGGGGAATTGATTTCTTGACTGACTGTTTTGAACTATATCCAGCTCCACTACAGTGTGTGGCTATGTTAGTATTGCTTTTTTCCATTTGACCTGTTATGTCTTGCAGTAAATTAAACATTGTAGCTGGTGGAAAGTTGGTGCCACATTGAGTGGTGCGTTGGACAGATTTACAGCTCTGCACATGTAACATGTTGTGTACACATTACGATTAATCATTGAGATGCACCAAATCTCTAGTCTCATTCGTTATACTGGTCAACATCAATATATATGAAAATTTGGCCATAAGTTATATAAAATCACATAAATGTCCCAAACCATCTCAGGTCTTTCCATCACAGTGGATAAAGAAGAAACAGGGAAAAAAAACTGTAATTACCAAGGTAAAAAGAAGAGGAAAAGAAAAATATTGGAAATTTTACAGAAAAAAAATGCCAGAAAGTCTGTCATTCATGTCAGAACAATGGCAAATCATGTAATTGAAAAAATAAGGAGAGTAAAATAATTGAAACTAATATTGCCAGAATAGTCAGCTATCACCATAATCATAACTGCAACCATAAAGCTAAGGTACATTATGAAAAAGAAGACAATTTTCCTTTTTCTTCAGATCATTTACTTGTGTGTCTGAATTGACTAGCGACTCCAAAAAGGGCTTATTTTTAAAAATATCAGTGAGCCACTCAGATATGCAGTGCGTTGCTACATTACACAACCAAATCAGATTAGCATTATCCTTCTTCCCCATCTTTATCTCCACTCATCTTTAATTTTCATGTCACGCTGCATTCACTGTCCTCTTTTTTTCTTGTTTTTTTGCTTCATGCAAATGCATTTAACAGCAAAGCATAAACTGTATAAATATTATTCCATGTTTTTATTATTATATTGTATATTATTCCTGAAAGTGACATGAAGGGTTAGCTGTGTAGCTTCTTTGCTTTGGAACTACGTGGTTTCTGTTCCCATAGTACACCACGGCTGTTTGAAATGAAAAATACTTTATTTATCCCAGAAGGGAAATTCAGTAAGGTAGAAAATCTAATCAGTTATCTGTTTCGTCTGTTTCGGCTTGTTTAATAGTGCATAACTTTTGATTTGTTCTCGGATACCCTCTATTTCAGATGTATAAAGCTAATAATACCTTAGTATTTTGTCTGAAATGTTATATCCTCCCTAGGACTTCTAATTAGCATTTCTTTTCTGTCAAAAGATGATGATTCTGGTTGCTTCTACTGTTCATAGCAACAGCATTTCCTTGATTACATTCATAATATAAGCCTACAAACATCAGTGGAAAGTAGCCTAAATAAGGAATCATTGCTTTTTAGCAATAGTTAAAAACCTAAAAATAATATCAGTTTAATAATAAGCACTTGGCAGCCCATACAGGGTGTACCTCTGCCTTTCATCAGAAGAAAGCTGGTGTAGGCTCCAGCAGATGCCTGTGACCCAGCAGCGGATGGATGGATGTTAACATGAAGCTGTAGTACAGATGTTGAAAGAGGCACACCCTGCATAAAAGAGGGGTGGAGTGGAACTTAGTCACCCAGTTCACCCTCTAATAAAAGTTACTTTGAAAAGCAAGTTACAGATGTATGGAAATTGTGTCAATTTATGGTTTAAAAACACGGGGGGGGGTGCTGCTGCCTTATCCTTATTATCTAACGTGGCGTGTGTACGACTGACTCCTAATCCGAACTAATAATAGGGAGCGCAGCTGATACAGCATCTCCACAACACAGGTCTGAGCTCCTCCGTGTGGCGGTTTGAGGCGTGGATGCTGGGTCCGTACAGAAGTGGGAGGGGTCCTTCTCACTGCACTGCACTGTCTAGATAAGTCCTGGTGCATCTGCTCAAAGCCTAACAAACAAAACCAAAAAATGAAAAACATCAAAGATAATAACGTGCACAGTCAGCCATCCAAGGATACACTGTCCCCCACAGGTACCATTTAGACTCCTGCACTATGTAAGAATGCAGCAGAACCACGGGGGGTATGCTGAAATACCCCTCTTTCTGCTGTTCCTTCATGCGTGCCAGACTCTGGCTGGCTGCTTTGTCTCAGTGTGAGAGCCAGAATGCTGATTTTGGATCCAGTAGACCTAAAGATATAGTGTTAACCTCTGTGTGTGTTACCACTCCTTCCCTCTCCTGCAGAGATACAGAGCCTGCTCTGTCTTTGCTACGAAGACATCAGAGCTTTTAGATAGAAGCTCCTTTAATTCTGCTTCACTGTGGGATAGATAGCAAACTGTTAAGGCATGTTGATGACTCCCACTCTAATTCAATTAGGAATGTTTTTTAGGACATTGAGTGATCTTGGGAAAGAAAAAAAAACAACAAAAACTCTGTCATTATGACGCACTATGTTTCCTCCAGGAGCCTTATCCTTGTGTGATTTTCTTCTGTATATGGAATTTTGAGAACTAACTACTTCGATAAATTCCTTACATCCCAATTTTTCAGATCACAATCCAGAGGGACAGCGGTCTGGATGTCTCTGCCCCGAAGCACGGCAAGATCGATCCAAACAACGCTCCTCATGTCGGGGGAAACCAGTGGGCAGGAGGCACAGGTAACAGGTTTTTCTTGTTGGATCTCCAGCGTGTACAAATTTCAGCCGTCCACCAGAGTCCGATTGAAGTCTCTGATGGTCTTCTAAACCCAAATGACTATGACTGGTGGCCTGTAGGAGGTGTGTTTCAGGAAACACTCATGAGTTCCCTCCCATCAGCAACTCCTACGTAACCTCTTTAAAGATGCGAGTTTGAACTACGTATGCAGGCTTATCCAGGATCTAGTGATGTGATTGAAAATAAATTAATTATTGTGATGAAACAATTGGTTAGTACATTAATTAGTCAGTAATCAGAAACCTAATTGACCACAATTTTGATAATTAAGTAATAAAGAAAGACATTCCTGATTATAGATATTTCAGGGTTCCCACGCAGCCTGGAAAACCTGGAAAATGATTGACAAATTTTCCAATCATGGAAAACGTATGGAAAATTTTAAAAAAGATCAAATGTCCTGGAAACTGTTATCATGGAAAATTATGTCTGTTGTCGCCTTATCTTCCGGGCAACATTAATTAACACTAATTAACAGAAAGGCACAGCGCTTCTCTGCTTCTAGCTGGCGCGACGCCCCACATGACGCAACCAGCCAATCAAATTTGCATTTCCACTTAGAGCAGTTCTCCAACCCAGTGCTTCCAGTTGACTCTGTCGCAACATGTAAGCCCTAAACCCCTTAGCTATAGACTGGACATCAAATGTCTGAGTTTATAAACATAGAAACAAAATGGGTAAAAATGGGTAAATGCAAGTTACAACTGTAGAAAAGAACAGTTGAGACAGGTGTTAGTGGATGACGCGATAACTGGTCTCTGTCGTGGCTCAAAATGTCCTGGAAAGTAATTTCAGGGAAAGAGATTTTTACAGTAAACAGGTTTTTGACAGCAGAGATACATAACATTTCTGATTCATGTCCATGTTCATGCAGTAAAAACATTTTGCTACGATTTCAGAAATGAATATAAACACTGAGAGCGTTCAGCAGTTTCACTAAAATAACTTAAAGCTCTCAAAGTCCATGGTGGCACACTGCAAAATCTATTTTACCACCCTCAGAGCCCAGTTTTATATAGGGACCACTCTAGTGTTAATTCACACTATCAAACGAGTTATTACATTATTAACACTATGACAGCGTTTTCTCACCAACTCTCAAAGTGTAAAATATTTACAAGAACAATTCAAATGTTATTTGTTTGAGGTCCTCATGGAGTAAATGCTCCATACTGCACTGTTAAACTTTCTGTTTGGCTGTTAATGTTAGAGGTTTTCAACAACAGAAACATATACCCTCTCTTTAAATTATCGAAGTGGCAATGTTTTGGGGTTTTCTTTGGTAGAGTTGTTGGTACATGGTTTGTACCAGCTGGATGAAAGATTTAGCGTAAAGTTGGAACAGTGTGTTTTGGAAAGAAATTGAAAATAACAAAAGCATTTTTTTCAAATGGAAATGGGGATGGCCAACATCACATCATCCATTCAATCCTCAGATATCGGGCTTTTTTTTTTTCTTCTTCTTCCTCTAATGGCTGGTCTGAACTGCCACTCGGCCCAGTAGCCATCCTGGCGTATTGTCATCATGAAAGACCGATGCACCTGCACGCAGAGGTATGCTAGCTGCAACACCAAGTTCTTTGTAGGGCCTAAAAGTGCAGAGCATTTAGAGTTTACAGTCGCAACAAAGTCCCTTTTAATTACCCCAGTGTTTGTGTAAAACCTTTGAAAAATATTTACCAGCTTATATCTCAGCCATTCAAAAAAAAAAAAAAAAAGAAATTAGCTATTAGAATTGTAAATGCTCCCCATGCAAGTAAGAAGCAGTAAAATGGATTGGTGAAAAAATAATGATAATAAGCATTCCCTCCATCCTCCATGACACATATTGGTTTGTCTTCAGGCGGCAGAGACACTGCAGGGCTGGGTGGTAAAGGGGGCCCCTATCGTCTGGATGCAGGCCACAAGGTCTATCAGGTTTCCCAGGCTGAGAAAGATGCTGTTCCAGAGGAGGTCCGCAGAGCAGCCCGTGAAATGGCTGAAAAGGCCTTCAAAGAAAGGTGAGATGCACAACACTGTTGGTAAGAATGCTGGTGGAGAAAAGTAAGATAATGCCTAACTAATCATCTGTATATAGAAACCGAGTTCGCTCCACTGGTGGAAAAACTTTGTAGTGGTTCAGAAGTTTTGGACAGAATGTCTTTTTCCTCCTTGGAAACTTCCCAGAATGGAAGCACAAGAGAAGTGTAATGTGGAACAGGTGTGTCTGTGTATGTGTGTGGGGAGGACATCTACACTGTCAATAAGACATTCTAGGTAAGGTGCCCCATCCTGGGCAAACAGCGACAAGCTACACTGCCCCAGCTGGATGGCTGAAGCTAATAATGGTTGATCCCACTGGGCAACACACACACCACATCCTGTGTGCATACATTCACTTCAGAGCAGAGGGTTGAGAGGGCATCTTTTTCAGCAGCTCAACCATGAAGGCTGTCTCTGTTCACCCTCACTTCAGTCTTTACTCTCTCCTCTCCCTCCCTCCCCCCTCCCTCCTCCTTTCCTGCATGGCTCTCTCCATACACTGGCTGCTTTCTCTCCAAGAGGACAACCTCTCCGCCTCTGCTCTCACTCTTTGTCTCTTGTCTTCTTTCCTTCTCTCACCACCCTTGTTTCTCTAAATTTCTAATACCTCCATGTCTATCAGAGTCCCGCTAAGCCCCCAGAATATCATGTGCATACACGCTGATTCTTGAGTGTTTCTTTTTTCATGTCAGAGGACAACTCTGTCATACTTTTTCCAACCTTTAAGTAGAGCATCAATCAAATTATAATCCATCAAGAAGTCATTGAGTATGTGACACACACACACAAGCAAATATGAACAGAGGAATTCCTACAGATTTCCACACGAACATGTACAAACACACTCCTGTGGTTATGTTTCTGAATGTGTGTCTACACCTGTTTTACGTTGCTCTGGTTTATACCCACAACTATTCCTCTTAATTTCCCCTGGAGACTCAAAAACAAAGCCTTTTGTTAAAAGTGCTGATGTTTTTGTCATTTCAAAGTCGCTGAAAGTCATCAGGATTAGGAAATCACAAGATTTTGTTGTTTTTAGGTTGATTGCTTTTTATTTTCTGACATTTACTCGTGTTACTCTGATGCTGGATTCACATGTATGCGATGCGACAACACGCAACAGAGGAGGTGTCTGGTGCTTGGGTTATTTCTTGCGTTGGCCCAGTTAACTGCTAGTAACTGTCAGGGTTGTCAGATGTACAATAACTATCATATTTGTACGATCGCATTATCATATCGACCTCTGTAGGATGTACGATCAATTGAAAATGCCTCTCAGAGAGCAACTTAGGAAGGGTTTCTCCACGACTATGATTCACTATTAGTCCGATTTGGAATATTTGGAATAAATAAAATAATTTTGAGCCACTGCTGCGATATTACATTTCCCAGCAGGTAACACCGGGTGATCTATGGAAAAGTAGCTAGTGAGCTGAACTGCGAAAGGAAAAGAGAGGGAAGTCGGCTCTGGCTCCACCGAAGTTCATTCACATCGGTTACATTTACGTAAAAGCATCGGCTCCAGCCACTGTCTCTGCTTCCTCCTTGCAAACTGTATTTCTGATCATTAAAGAAATAGGACAAATTGAACACCATATTCCTATCATAGAAGAATACAAGCTATAGACCCGCCCCCCAAGTACGATTTCATTGGCTAGGCTCTAGCCATAACCTGACTGGCTGACGTGTGCGTTGATGCATCAGAAATGAAACTTTCTTAATTCTTGACGGAAGCAATGAACCAATCCACCAACCAATACACGACGCCTCCAATTGATTTTAGCAACGGATGACATCACCCCATTGAAAATCAATCTAGACCAACGTAGATGTGATGCCTAACGCGTTCTTGTGAATGCACCATTATTTTTATATTCTAAATCCGTACTTGGGTACTGACATCTGCAGAAACCACAAAGACCAATAGAGGCAAAGGTGCAGACCTAATTGGGGTTTAAATTTTCAACACCATATGCTTAGAAAAACCTGAAAAAGACCCTGAAGTTGGCTAAGTTGGTTGATAATGGTACGTTTGTGGTGGATGGCAGTATAAGAAGGGCTAAAGTTGTAAATCATATTGGACGTTATCTTACGGTCTTTGTTCTGAACTCAGGGCCAGCTTCAGTATACGGACGTTTTCTTCTGCCTGACAACAGAATTCGGTGTATTTTGACTTCAGGTTCTGGGATATTCTGTGAGTCAGCAAACCAAAAGATAATGCTTTTAACAACTGGTTTTATCCAAGTGTCTGAAAGGGTCCTCTTGAGTTTTGAGATAAGTGGGCCACTTATTAATGAAAAACAAAGTCTATGATGCCACAATAAATAAATAAATTTAATAAAAGAATTTGCATTTAGCCACCCTGCTTTTTAAATTAAATGCACCATAATGTGCAAATGAAACTGTGACAGAAATGGTGCTAGTTTGTGGCCTTGAACTAGAAGGTCTTGTGGATGGGAGACATCTGCCAGTCCACCATGTTTGACTGTAGGGAGTGTCAGTCTGAGTCCTTGTTTTTGTGGTTATGTGTGAAATGTCAGCGTGTCTCCACCTTACTGAGGAAAACAGAGTCTTTCTCACTGTCTTTCACTCCGTTGCTTTTCTACGTTTGAGTCAACATTCAGGAATGTAAAGGAAATGGCTGTAGCGACTGGCCAAACAGTCTGCTCACCACATCGCTCTCATGCATCCTCACACACACAAACATGTAAACTCACACGGGAAGGTGGGGAGGAACTCTGGGACGGAGTGTTTAGCGCGCTGACATGATGCGGTGTGAATGTAGAGGGACAGACAAAGACGCTCTGTGTGCAGGTCAAAAATAACTGGACTGTGATGTAAGTGTTACACACAACCAAAAGGGTAAGTTATTTACGTACAAATGAATTGAATGCATTGAAGCTTACACGTTAGATATTTACAAAAAAAAGAAAATTAGAGCACTACGGCTAAGCAACATTAATGTCAGCGTCTATGTTATTACCCAATAGAGTTTTCAGTATTATGCAGTGAAGACCTAAGTTTATCTAAGCACTAAACATTCACTGGCAAACATGAAATTATTACATTGATGTCATCTAACCTAATCAAACTGAGAGACGATAAAAGGAGCGTCATGGTTGTAGCCTCCACAGACTCCCTCCTCGTGCACTCTGAATCGCTCTTTTGATGTGGCAACATTGTGCCACATCAAGTTTGCTTTCTTCTACCTCACAAACGTCTCCAGACTCCAGCCATCACTCTCCAACTGGGGTTCAGATACTCATCCACGCTTCCATCACCTATTTGGACAAGTCTAGGCCTGTTGGGGATTTCCACCAAACTTGTGGAGAGAAGGTCCAGAATAGAGAAGTTCTGATATATACTTTTTTTTTCTGATACCTGGGCAAATACTCCAATACCAGTGAAAGCAGAATAAGGGATCTAAACTGAAGGCCTTATCATCCCATGTGTGAGTGGAAGGTTATCTCTCCATTTTTGCTTGTCAGTTATTGTTCTCAGCTCTAAGATTGCCTTCTCGATATCGTCAAGCTGTAGAACCTTTACAAAACACGTTATATGTGAGTCCCTCATGTCTTTGAAATCGCCACCTTTTTTTTTTTATTTTTATTTTTTTTTTATATATTTTAAACAAGAATTTCCAGGTGTTGGTTAGTTAAGCTCAGGTGCTCACCGCAGACATCGTGGTTGTAAATTTCATCTGTGTGTGTGTGTGCATGACTTCTTTTGATTGCATGGCTGATGGCAGTGCTGTCTACACAGCCTAGTCTGGTGCTTTCAAGCCACACACGGCTACGCACAAAGATTTGTTGCAGTCTGTGATGCATTAAGCCCGAGGCTCTCCATCATCCCTCACTTCTCGCCTGTGCTTTGAAGTCACTGCTCTTCATTGCTGTGGTGGTCATGCTCCAGTTGTCACCTAAAGTTTCAAGCACCTGGAAGAGACCACCGTCACACACGCGTGCACACGTTTGTTCAAACATGGTGGAGGTAGGGCCATTACCTTGCACACGGAGGATTCTGTGTCTGCGTATTAGTAATACTTAAGTACCTACACCGATGGATGCAGACCACCTGTCTTGTCATGTCCGCAGGTGCGTTTTTGAAGTTTGCTTTTGACCCCTGTGTCAGTTTGTGCACAGGTGTCTAGAGGAGAGGTCTGCGCTGCAGGATTAATGTGTTAGCCAGGAAAGTTGAACCCAAAGCCAAAGGGGTGGTTGTTGTTTAACCCGTGCAAGATCACGCTGCAAAAACAGCCCTCCTGGAATAAGCCTGATATTCCTTAAACAAGTCAAACTGTCTTATATTAAACAATCAATTAATCAATCACTTTATTTATATAGCACGATTTTTACAAACACAGAGGTTTCCAAAGTGCTGCACAACAAGATTAAAACACAAAAGCAGAAAGACACACTCTACATGAAGTCAAAAGCTAAAGAAAAAAGGTGGGTTTTAAGAAGAGACTTAAAATGAGACAGAGAGGATTCCTGTCTATGTGCAGCCGTAGTTCGTTCCAGAGTTTTGGGGCTGCAACAGCAAACGCTCGATCCCCTCTGAGCTTCAGCCTGGATGTAGGAGCTGTCAGGAGCAGCTGGTCCGCTGACCTGAGAGATCGGTCTGGGGTGTAGGGGTGCAACAGCTCAGAGAGGGAGGGTGGGGCAAGTCCATTCAGAGCTTTTAAAAGCAAATAAAATAATTTAAAAATGAATCCTAAAATGAACGGGCAGCCAGTGAAGTGAAGCTAAAATAGGTGAGATGTGCTCATACTCGCTTGTGCCAGTTAAAAGACGAGCAGCAGCATTTTGCACCAGCTGAAGACGACTAACAGAGGCCCTACTGACCCCCATCTAAAGAGCGTTGCAGTAATCCAGCCTAGTGGTCACAAAGGCCTGAATTACCGCGTCAAACTGTCGTCTTTGGAGGACTGATTTGACTTTTGCCAGCTGCCTTAACTGAAAGAAGCTGGACTTCACCACAGCTTTAATCTGGCCATCAAATTTGAGATCCGCGTCCACTTTAACCCCCAAATCTTTTACAGTTGGGACGCAGTACGGAACAAATAAATCTGTCTGGGGGGTAAGAGAATTCTTAAAATTAGAAAATGTTCTTATGTAAAAAAATGATTGATTTGTTTATTTTTCTATTTAGACCAAAAAAAACATACATTTTCTTGAAACAAGGATTTTTTTTTGTTTGTTTGTTTTTTTTAGTAAACCTTTTTAGAAATCACTTTTTGTTGTGCCCCATGATAACCTCAGCATCCCACCTGAGCTGCTGCAGAGGTTAAGTGGGCTTGAAAGAATAATCACTCCTGCGTGATCTGCTGACTACATCCATCATGCTAACCAGTCTGATGTAACTGATGCTCATGCAACATCCTACTAAATGCTGCGTCTTCTTCTCTTTTCTAAGGTTGAAGGAGATCGACATGAGCGAGTACGATGCTTCAACGTACGAGCGCTTCTCCAGCGCAGTGAGGAGACAAGTCCAGTCGCTTCGCATCATCCTGGACAGCTTACAGGTTGGCATCACTGCACTCGGCATCACGCTGGATTATTTTACTTATGCGAGGCTCCTATTTTGAAACTTCTTTCCTGCAGCTTTGATCAGACCTCACAACACTCAGTGTTGTTCAGTCTTATCACATTAAAAATCAAGCAACAACATTTACTCGTGTCCGGCAAAGCAAAAGTTGCGTGGTCATAAAGTCAACATATGACCGTTGTTTGACCATTGTGTCTGGGTTGGAAAGAGGGGGCACTGTCCCCCAGGAGGCGTCTGATTGGTTGACGTGACTGAACATTAAAAGCGTAGGGAGTGGTGGCAGAAAAATCAAGGATGTGATATTGTCTCCATTTCAGTGTTTTGGTTTCCACTTTCCTCCCTTTGTTTGAACATCGTAGGCTGAGTGTCTCCAGTGTGTGTGTGTGCACGTGTGTGTGTGTGTGCGCATGTGCGTGTGACAAGGGGAAATCATACAGCAATGATTACAGAGCAGTGACACTAACACTTGCTGTATTATTCCCCTCGCCAGGTGTTAAGCTGGGTTTGTATGTGTTGTTGTTGTTGGGTGTGTGTGTGTGTGTGTGTGTGTGGGTGTGTTTGCTTGTGTTTTCCATCCATCCAGGTGTTTACAACCATCTTTGTGTGATGTTTATGCCCTTGTAGCCCGGGGCTTTTTTCTTTCTGTGAAGATGATGGAGATTATTGCAATCCCCGCAGACGAGATGCCATGAAGTCATGTTATTTTCTTAACATACCTGTGGAGTGATTTAAGAAGTCCCTCACACACACACACACACACACACACACACACACACACAGCAGACACTCTGATTACGCTAATGCACTCTCATTAGAGT
>JBAMYA010008352.1:0-17827 GCA_037176975.1 Arrhamphus sclerolepis | reverse complement strand
ACTGAAAATAAATGAACATAACAGCCATTACCTTATCCATGGTTAAACCAACAATAAAATACCATTGTGAACATTATTACATTTCACTTGGAAATTTGATCCACCACCCTTCTGCTTAACTGACCATCACTACACATTCGCAGAGTTTCACTTATAAATCCATCCTAATCCATTTCAACCTCAGGATCAGAATAGAGTTGCTGCTCCTTCACATAACAAGGAGCCAATTGAGGTGGTTTAGACTTCTAGTTAGGACCTTAAAATTGGAAGGAGGCCCAAGGGCAGATCCAGGACTTGATAGAGAAAAAAGAACTTCTGCTGTTTTTAGCTCATTGATAATGTGTAATATATTGCTGTTAAAATTATATTTCAACATTTTTTAAAAGCACCCTTCATGCTCCTTTATGTTCAAATGTAGGGGATTTTGATAACATATGGTTAAAAGTACAACTGTATATACAGAACCGTGGTTTTTATCTCTGCAGAATTAATTAAAAACAAAAAACAATTTAATTCCTGCTACATTTGAAGATTTATTACTGAAGATAGCACTTTCCTCTTCTGCCATGTTGCATCACCATGTTTCTAAAATACCCCAAAACACTGGTCACTGGATACTTAAATGCCATCACATTCTGTTACAAATACATATACCTATTCATCATGACTGCTGCAGAGTCCACTGATGACTCATTTAGGCTATTACTCCAGTTTCACCTTCATCTGTTCACACAGACACAGAAGGCAGGATAAGATCACTATAATGTGGTCTGGAGCAGATGGGAAAAGAATTAAGATCACTGTAATGTAATTGTATCCCGCCTTTTGTGATCCCAAGGTGCTCTCTAATGCAGTAGCAGATCAACAAGCCCACTCAGATGCATGCATGACCTCATACACACATCCTGACTGCAACCGGACCAGAAAACTTCACACTCAGAAACAAGTGCTCCTCCTATAGACAAAGTCCTGATCTGATTGGTTGACACCAGGACAACGTCTCATACATCACTGCATATGACAGTCACAGGTGGTAGGAGCAGTCTCTGCTTGCCATGGCAATTCAAATTACATCATGGTACAGCTCTAGAATTATAATGTGCAATACATAATGTGAAAGATTTGCTCTGACTGACTGAAGGTGAAGCTGGGACACGTCCTCTAGTCTCTCTCCACAATCACACAGATCCAACGGAAATACTATATAATACATGCCTTTTTTTTTTTTTCCTGCAGAGGTTTTCATATCAGTCTGCTTCCATTCTACCTTCATATAGGCTACACAAGGTTACTTTATCAGGTCTACTTGTTGAATTGCTTGCTAATCAGCCAATCACATGGCAGCAACTCAATGTAGACGTGGTGAAAAGAGCATATGAGCGGAGCGGAGCGGGGAGCAAGCGAGGAGCGGAGCGTTCAAAATATTGTCAGCGCGAGGAGCGAGTTTTTATCCAAAGGCCGGAGCGATGGCTCTGTGCCGCTCCAGTTCGCTCCGACACCGCCCACACCACGAGTCTTGAGCATGAACAAATGCACGGCCCGGCCACAGAGTAGAAATGAAGCGGATTTTTTCCGCATCAGTCACGCAACAAACCCGCTACACGCACGCAGGAATTGCTCCCTTTTTTTAAAAAAATTGAGCGAGCGTGGAGGGATTTCACCGGAGCAGGCTGAAATTTTAGGTGAGCGGGGAGCAAAATTGAGCGGAGCGGAGCTTTACTGCTTTTGAGGCTTCATGTGACTTTGAGCCGGGGAGCGGATAAACAACAACCTATGTGAGCGGAGAGCGGAAATTCTGAGCGCTCAGCTCCGTTCACATGTCTGGTGTGAAGACAGCAGATTTAAGTGACTTTGAACGAGGTTGCCAGACAGTCTGGACTCTGTGTTTCAGAAACTGCTGATCTACTGGAGTTTTCATGCACAACAATCTCTAGGGTGACGAAGAGGTCCAAAAAAAGAGATAATATCAAGTAAACATATCAATTTAATTGTGATTTAAGGTCACACTGCCTGGCCCTACATGGGACAACAGTTTGACAAACTGAAGGCAGGTCTAAAACTACCGTGGTTACTCTTTCTAGAAGTGGTCATCTAGCCAGGATGACTCTAAAGACACAATACAAAATCCTCAATTAGGTGAACGAGAAGCCATGGAGGACAACTAAAAGACTGAAGATATTATTAGAACTGCTAAAATGTTCATGTTTATTAGTCTGCTATTTTCACATCATTGAACAGGGAGAGTGTCCAAAGCAGAACACCAAAAAGGAAGCCAGTGGTCTCAAAAAACAAGAAAAGAAAACAAAACAAAAATAAATATTGCTGCATGCCTGATGTTTCCAAGAGATGACTTGATGCAAAAGGGACACACAGCTCAACAACATAAAAGCACGTATGGTGGAAGTAATATCATGATTTGGCCCCCCTTTGCTGCCTCAGGGCCCACACCAGATCATCCAAGTGAAATTACAAATATTTAACCAAAATATCCTCCAGGATAATGTCAGTGTGGCTGCCTACTAGCTGAAGCTTAGTAAGAGTACATGCAGATAGACAGTTATCCTAAACATGGAAGTAAACCTACCTCAGAATAGCTTCAGAAGGGCTCTAACTGGGCCTCTGCTACAAATGTGTGTGAATGAAGCACATCTGGAAGGAGGAAATGTTAAAAAATCTTCCTGAATGTTATGTAGTTATGCAGCTATCCAGCTATTTTTGTAGAAATGATAATTGTTTGTTTACCATCGCGATGCAGATCAGATTGCATTCTATGGCAATTTATTTATTTATTTTTTAAAAATAGTGCCAGGTAATACCAGTGGGTCGACATACTTATTCTTACCACTTTCAGTGGTGACAAGCTAAAATATCAATTTACGAACAAGCTTCCCTCGACTCAGAGATTCTTCAACAAACAATCTTCTGTGAGTCTATTTCTGTGAAGTTTTCCTAAGAAGCACAGTGTGTTATTGCATTATTGGAGGAGAGTTAAATTTCAAGTAATGACATTTCCATCACAATGAGCCTTCCATCTCTCCTTTATATCATGTCTGGCTCAGCTCTGTATCATGTATTGCAGAGGAAATGTCATTTAAATGTCAGCTGGTGATACAAAGAAATGAAATGATAAGAAACGGAAAGAAGTAAATACAACTAAAAAATACCTCTGTTATTTAAAGGACAGCCAACTGTTGAGACCATGTGAGCAATAAAGTGTGAATCACAGCAATTCCCAGTATGCTATCTGCAACATTCAGCTTGTTAATGAGGAGAAAAAATGCAAAAGGGAACTCACCACTGCATTCTTCTTTTCTTGCTTTTTTTTATTCTCTCTCTTTATTCTTGACTGTAATGCAATGCATTAAATCTGCCACAAAATAAAAGAAAAAAAAAGAAAGAAAAAACATCTGATGATCCTAGGAACTTCTCCTTGGCTAGCTTTACTCCTTTTGAGGCTTCATGTGGCAGAGAGTAAATTCCAGGATCTTACTTGGCTGATGATTGCATAATAATGCTTCTGCTTAGATAGTGAGGCTCATGTGCTTTTGCAGCAGAGCAACTGAAGAGAAGATTCCTGTCAGGCTCTACCCCTGAGTCACTTTACTTCTCCCGAGGCCTCCCTGACTACTGTTGCTATATTTTTGCTCCAAAGGCAAATGAAAGACGGTAGTGCAAGTTGTCTATTGGGGAGGATGTAGCACCACACTGGTGAGCACGCCTTAGCTGTTGCGTGCATTAAAGCGCCTGGATGAACGCTGATGCTGAAATGTTGACTGAGGTATGTGGTTGTCTGCCAGGTATCGGGCCGAGGCTGTAGTCAGGATGTAGCAGCGATCTTCATCCAGTGAAAACACCAGCCTCTGGTCCAGGCTGACGTGGACTGGTGCAGTTTAGGTTCTAAGCTGGTTAGAGCTGGCAGGTGCTTTGAGGTCCAAAGTCAATGCTGGTCATCAGTGAACAGAGCTCAAAAGGTCATACAGGTTCCCATGGTAACAAGAGTGAGAGGTCATAGGTGTTGTGTTTTTTTTTTTTTTCCTGTTTGCCAGTCACTGTGTTAGTTGTCTGCAAGAGGAGGTAGACGGTGGCAGGAAATCCCTGAGGTGAAACAGCAAAAGGTTGCTGAGAGAGTCTGAAAGGAGCGTCTGACAAAAGTTAAAATGCTATTTCTTCCTTTTCTATTTCTTAGGGAGGTAGAAAGCAGTGTTTTCTCTACCTAATTTGCAACAAGATCATAGGAGACGTCTTATAATCAGTCTTAATGTGAATAGAAGCAAATTGCCACGGTCCATCTGACAAAGTTGATTCTTGGCTCTGCCTCCAAACAAAGCAGGTTGGTTTGATCAGGACATCCACCTGTGGAAGAAAAGACACACACACAAAAGTTAAAAGTTAATGCAGCTTTTTTGTTTACCAACAACTGATAATAATTAACGGTTGTGGGGTACATTCAGTTAATTTGAATCATGGAAAGGGAAACACTTAGACTGATCTGCAAACTCTCAGCAACCTAACAGAGCCTTCATCAACACATTCAAAGATTTTGCATTTGAAATGATACAGCATAATTTTTCAGCAGCAGCTTAGCTGAGCATCTTTGCTTATTACCAGCTGCATATTACCAGAGCCAAACCAGACATTTCTGCTGAGACTGAACCGAGATATCAGGGTCTGCCAAGTGAACCGACAAAACTCAGAAGACACAAAAGAAGGTGATTTAAGCACAGCAGGAGAACTAACGTGCTCTGAGGTGGAGGCAAACACCAGTGATAAATGTGGAAATCTGATTCTGCATTGACAGCATCGACAGGACTTATTCAGTGTGCAAAGCTGCACCTGTGCTGAAAATCTATTGTTGGCAACACACTTTTGAGTGCACACAATGTACATGCACACATGCCTGCACACATTATCACTCTTCCCTGTTAATCTTCCTCCATCTGGTCTTGGGTTGACTCCCTGTCAGACTCAGAGTCTGTTCTTGACTCTCCCCCTTACAGCCAAGTTGTTTTTTTTTTGTGTGTGTGTGTGCGTGTATGTATGTATGTATGTATGTATGTATGTATATAGATAGATAGATAGATAGATAGATAGATAGATAGATATACATGCATGTGTGTGTGTAAAGTGTTGGAGGGTAATTTGCAGTATACAGTAAAATGTTTGAGTGTGTATGTGCTGTTCTTTGAACCACTAGTTATTTTTCTCTCTCTCATTTTCCTTGCCTCTCTCCGTCGTCATGATGTGCTCAGCTCTGTCTTTGTGTATTAGCATCTCCGCCATGAGCATCTGAGTCAAGGCTGGGTCGCTCAAGCAGGCAGGGCTCATCTGACATTCAGAGCGTGAAAGAAAGTCACTTGGAAATAAAAAAAAATTAAAAAAAGATCAAAGTCCAAGCATCTTTTGGATCATCAATGCATGTTTTAGCAAGATTTTAATTACATCCATGTTTACTTATGTTATTCTTACATGGACAGAAAATACAAGAATTTGGCTCCTGTTAATCTAAATCGAATTGAGAGGTGACACTACCCTTTTCTTAGAGTTATTGTTATCTTGAAGTCAACTAATAGCCTACATGTTTTTCTATTTAGTGTAACTTTAATATTATTACTGTTGCTGGACTACATTGTATGTCCATAAAAGTTTGAAATTTGCCTTTTGACATGTTGTAAAAATACATAACTGGGTTAAAAGTGATGTACAAGTACATTAGCCTGGTTCCAGATGTTTTTGTGCCACCATCTTACTTCAGAATTCCTTTTGCAACAGTTGGGGCAGTTTAATATTATTTCACTGCATATTACATTTGTTTTTTTTTGTCATGCAATGTTTCTGTTTTTATTTATTTTAAGATGTCAATTAACAACTGGTGAAGGGAGTACAGATGAAAATGAAAACTCAGGTACATTTGACTTTGCTAAAATGCTGATGAATAAGTCCCTGATCAATTAACACAAAAAAAAAAAGGAAGAAAAAGAAAATGAGACATTTTTCCTCTAGAAGTTGGGTCTCAAAATCCTTTTTCTGTGTGATTAAGTGAGATTATCAGACCACTAAAGATGGTCTAGTAGTGAATAGTGGAGGTTTCTACTAAAACTCCCTATAAAATGTAGGACTTTATGTTAATTAATAAAAGTAAAGAAAGTAAAGGTGTAAAGTACCCTTTTGACCTTTTAAGACATAAATCCTCTTAAACTGCAAATTAAGAAAATAATCTGGAAAAAGAATTTAGTTAAGAAGAAAACACAGTTCTGTCTTAAGAATGGATTTAAAACTGCCTCCTGCCTTGCATCTGACTCATCATCATTCTTCCTGCATTTATCTTCATACATCTAAGAGATATTGAAGCATCCCTTTCAAATATTTGAGAGCAAGCAGCTCTGAAGTCAGCTCTGTAAGTTGCTGCTAGCAGTGTAATGAATTCATGTGATGTGATCAAATCTTTTTTGTCTTAATAAGAACTCTTGATGCTACATTCAGCAGCATCTGCACCTCATTAAAGGTCTTTTTGTTGGGGCCTGTGGTTTTTCAAGATGTCTTGTCATAAGATCTCTGAGTTTAGGTGAGTTTATAAGATGCTAAAAAGCATCGTATATGATCTTATCTCATCTTATATGGTCCTCCAAGGCAAACAAGTGAGAAAGACTAGCATCACTTAACATCTTGTGACATGGCCACTGGATAGTGGTTAGAGCAGGCGCCCCATAAAGAGGCTACAGTCCTCCTGCAGCGGTCGCAGGTTCACCTCCCGGCCTGCAACCACTGTCCCTCTGCCCTGGTTTCCTGTCTGTGTAGTGTCAATAAAGGCTACTGGAGTCTGTAGTCTGAAGGGACAAAACATATGTGTCTTTGTAGCTCGGTGTCTTGTGTTTAAGTGATTTTATCACTAACAGAGTTGCTTGGCTGCTACAATGTAAATATATGACTGCATATTATGAGCCAAGTGTTATGATAGTGAAGTAATACTGTGCACACAAACCTGATCTTAGCTTCAGATATCCTTTGTAATCATCTACTGAATGTCCAGAGGTTATAATAAAATGTTATTTGTGCCGGCAAAATCCAAAGGTTGCTCCTATGAAAGTGGTGAAGCTCGTTTAGGAACACTACTGTATTATTATCTTATTACTTGCATTATACCTACCAGTGTAAAACTGTAATCTTACTGCAGAGCTGTTATATTTTACATAATCACAAAATTCTGTAATTGATCAATTCCCTCTACCTGGCATAAAATCTGAGTGATCATATCTGGCCCCATTTCATCATCCTCTAAAAGATGCACGTGCAATATTTCATTTATACTGGAAATTCCTTATATTTTGCCAGACTGGTCAATGTGAGTATGTGTTTTCCCAGCTGCATGTACATGATGTGTAATGATGGGATGGCATATGCGCAGAAACACACACATGACGTGTAATGACACAACTGCCACTCCTACTGTAAATGTGCCATACACACATCGCTACACACCATTAAGCAGTATTCGATTTTTTTCCCATGAGTGGAGAACAGCATTTTTAAAGATCTGACAAGGTGATAACTTTATGTTCATCATGAACACATATTTCAAGTCAAACATCCACAACTGTATCATACCCGAAGTACACCTCTTCAGCTACAGCAGGAACCAGGAATCGTGCCATACCTGACCATGTAACAAAGCACTCACTAGTCAAATGAAGCAGATTTTAAGGTCAGCCATGTTTGGACATGATATAAAATGCCTAGTGTGCCGTAAGCCTTGAAGATATATTTACCAAATGCAGAAAAAAAATATCCTATCCACTTCATATTTGGTGTGTGTGTGTCATTTGTTGGCAATATTGTCTTTATAGGTTCTGAATTAGCACAGAATCCATAAGGCAAAGAGAGATAAAATGATCCCCCATTTACCATAAGTGCTGAATTCTCTTATCTATGACACACACATATACGACACACATATGGGCACACTTGACAGATCAGAGCACTGTGTGGGCGACCTTGAAGGCCCTTAAGCTTCACCAGGAGCTGAGCCCAGATCAGGACAGAGAGGAAGGCAGCAGTGAGATGGTAGAGGAGTAACATGTTGGCCAGGTCATTTGGAGACATGTAAGTAGAATACAGGGCAACCATGAGAAGGGATTAGATGGAAAAAATGGCTAAAGAAATGTGAAGATTTTTTTTTTTTTTTTTTTTTTTTAGCATATTAAGATAGAGAGGAGAAAAAATAAAGAGTGTGAATATATAAATGTTTAGCTGGAGATGATCCGTGAAACAACTGATACTTCATTTCATTTGTTAATATACATCCATTTTTACATTTCAAACTTACCAAACATTACAGAAGAAGCTAGAACAGTAAGCTGTTACCTCTAAGTAATGGTGACATTCATTCTTATGATGCTTAAAAGCTGTTCTGGCATTGAGATTATGGAATAAAGTGTTTTGGTTTTCCCATGCTTTCATTAACAAAGTGGAGATGTTCATCTTTGCTCCCCAGAGATACAACCTCTCTTAAGACTGTAAAAACAGCCCTTCTACTCTTCCTAAATCTAGTCAAATTATCTTATATTAGGCAAAGATGAAGTTGGTGTGATAGAAAATGATTCACAGGATAGGGTCAGTTGGAGACGAATGATTCACCGTGGCGACCCCCCCGAAGGGAGCAGCTGAAATGAAAAGAAGAAGAACAAGTAAATCTGCTACTAGGTAAGAAAAAAAATTACTTAGCAAGAATGCTTAAAATGGGATATATTTTTTAAAAAACAGGAGTTTCTATTTTGGAAAAAAAAAAAAAAAAAAACATTTCTTGAAACAAGGCTGTCTTTTTTCTTTACTTTCTTAGAAATCAGTTTTTGTACTTGATGTATGAAATCATCATTAAAGCAATATAAACAAACATCTGCAATTTTAAGCTCAGAGGATCACCATGTAGGCACTGAGGTTAAGTTTTTACAACACTGTCAGAGATGTTAGAGACATCTGAAAACTTAAGGATCTCTTCTATTAGTCAGGAGGATAAGCGATTATTGTAGGAGCCTATCACTCTCGAGAGCACCAGGCCCAGATGGGTATACACCCAAATTCTATGAGACCTTTGCTAAGAGGGCTGCACCTCTTCTCTTGAGAGTCTTTAATGAATCACTCGAGAAAGGCTCTCTACCAACAAATTTTACCGGGAAAGAATCTCTTTAATACACAAAAAGGGGAATTAACCACTAGAAACAGCATCTTACAGACCAGTGAGTTTACTGAACATAGACACCAAAATTTTAGTCAAACTGCTGGCAATCAGATTAGAAAGGGTACTTCCAACAATAATTCATGAAGATCAAACAGGCTTTATTCAAGACAGGCAGCTGGCCCATAACATACACAGATTTAATATTATATATTATATATACATCCAGTTCCAAACCACTTTCTGATACTCCTTTATGAATCTCCAATGGCTTCTGTTCAGACAAACAAGATTAGATCTGAGTCTTTCAACTTAACACGGTCTACTAGGCAGGGTTGTCCATTATCTCCGCTGCTATTCGCCTTGGCAATAGAACCCCTTGTAATTTCACTGCATGATTCAAAAGAATTCTATGGGATTCGTAGGGGAGGCAAGGAGCACAAGGTATCACTGTTCGCAGATGACTTATTATTTTATGTCTCTGATCCCCCTAAATCGGTTCCAGCAATAATCTCAACGTTGGAGAAATTTGGACAATTATCAAGATACAAAATAAATATAAGCAAAAGTACTATTCCCGATCAAGACCATTAATGATTTACAACTTTGTGACAAATTAACATTTAGCATGTCAACTCAGTTTAGGTATTAATGTCACTAAAACCTTTACAGATCTCTAGAGGGAAAATTTCAAAAACTATTAGATAGCACTGCAGAAGACCTGCGGAGATGGTCTCATATCCCCATAACATTAGTAGGACGACTCAATATAATTAAAATGACTGTCCTCCCTAAATTCCTTTTTCTATATCAATGTAAAAAGGCTTCTTTCTTAACTTGAATAAAATAATTTCAGAATTCATTTGGGATATGAAAAGACCTAGACTAAGGAAATCAAGAAATCAAGAAAATGAAGTGTCTTTCTTTATTTAAACTGAACATTTTTCTTCCCTTTTCATGTAACTCATTCAGCTAACCAGACCCCATTGGGTCTGGTTAGCTGAATGAGTTACATGGGTTCGCCCTCCTGTGGGCTCACTACCTGCAGGAGGGTCTTACGGGTTCAGTGCATTGTGTTTTGGACGGCAGCAGAAGACATGGGCCTTCGCATGCCCAGCCCCCATTCCACTCTGGAGTTGCCCAAGGTGAGAGGTGACAGGCTGGAATCAGTGTTGCCAACTCCAAGGAAACCAAGGAAACCAACCAAGGAAAGTAGCTATTGACACATGGGCTGACCAATTCAGTCATTCAGCCCTTCAATAAATGTATACCACATGTTTAATGTCTTTACGTTTGTGACAAAATGTTCCAACTAAAATCAGTAGGAGCATAAGCAGTTGTGTTTCATGTTATTTATGATGCAGAACAGCTCGGAAAAAAAACTCTTATGAGCTAAAAACCGCAAAAGTAGGCTACGTGAGTGCGCATACTTCCAAAACACAGCAGTTGCTATGGGGATCGGTGCATTTGATTTAATGCACTGGGACATTTTCCACAACTGGTCCACACACGTCAAGACACGCCACTTGCGCCGGGACAGGACAAACAATAAATTGCACCAACGAATATCCACACATTCTTGTGGTTGTCTGAACACTTCAACATGATTTAAATATCTGTCAGTCATCATCTACAGACACTTTAAATAAAAGTCGGTGAGAACAGTCAAAAAGATTTTGTCAACGTAAAAATGCAGGTAAAAATAACTTTTGTTCAAATAAAATGAAAAGACAAGCTAAAATGGGCTACTGCAGAAAATCAG
Source organism: Arrhamphus sclerolepis (assembly GCA_037176975.1). NCBI lineage: Eukaryota > Metazoa > Chordata > Actinopteri > Beloniformes > Hemiramphidae > Arrhamphus > Arrhamphus sclerolepis. Next base: position 6,896 of record JBAMYA010008352.1, on the reverse strand, counting down.
AAAAACAATCAGTGATGAAGATTTTGAGCAAGCTGACCTCATAATATGTTCTTAGAGACTTGAATTCTGGTTATCAATGTTTCAAGTAAAACAAATAGTTTACCATATTGTCTAGTGTTTTTAACTCCTAACTTACCTCACAGGCTCACAGGTAGCCTACTGTAAAATACTGAAATGTTTTTATTTGTTTGGGTTTTGACTGTGAGAAGACCACAAGGAAGACCCACAACACGCTGGAGGGATTATATCTCTCAGATGGTCTGGGAACGCCCTGATGTCATCCTGGAAGAACTGGAGCAGTTCTGCTTAGGATGCTTACACTATGACCTGGATCTGGATAAGCAGATGTTGAAGGATTTAGTTTTTGTTTAATGAAAGAAAAAGAATGTTTTGATTTTTATTTCGGTTAACGGAATTATTATTTTTTTCACTGTTAGTTTCGGTTTTAGCATTAGTATTCATGAACTGTAATAAGTCGTGTGAACCTGGCATTAGTTGTCTCTGCCATGGTGTTCACACTCAGAGCTGGTTTCATCATTGTTTATATAGTGCCATTTTTTTCTGAAAACAAACTGATGGCTGGGTCTGTTCTGGGACTGTTCTGGAGCCTCTGGAGCAAAGAAAGTACTTCATAAAATGAAAAACATCATAGACAAAAATGAACATCCTCTACACTACACAGTGACTCGGCAACAAGAGTGTCTTGAATTCTTCAGATACATTGTAACAAAGAACACTACTGGAAATCCTTCAGCTAAAACCAGCTATAATGAATCATTGAACAGACAAATAATGACAGTTTTCCTTTGGGGATTAATAAAATTTAATGGAAAGGAACTGAATGAAGTGACACACAGTTGTTGCAAGAGACAACTGGGACAGGGTTCCAAGGATAGTGTTTTGTGCTGACAGTTGTGACTGCAGACTCCCAGAACTTGTTGATGTTTCTTTTAACAAAAGAAATATTCCCTCAAGTTAAACTAAGACTGATATTTCTAAATGAAAATTAAAATCTCCTGTTGACATCACTTGAAACACCCTTTATTTGATTTTCTTTAACCTCCTTCCATACCAACCTTTCTAGAATCTGCAGCAGGCTTAACATCAAAAGAATGATGCATATAAACTAATGTACAATATGGACAGTATGAACTCAGCATATGAGGTCTGGTTGCAAAGAAATAAAAGTCAAATGGAAAAACAAAGATATTTCAAATATTTCTCTAGTTATGATTCATGGTTGTAAAATGCATAAATACTGAACCCTGTGACATTCTCCTCAATTTGTGCAACTTGCTGGCACATAAAAACCCTGTGCAATTTGCAGGCACAGAGATTAAGTAGTTGAGGAGTAAGAGGAAGTTTAATAGACGGGGAAAGGAGTAATGACGGATGAAGAACAGCAGGGGGGAACAAAGTATGAAGTTGAAAAATGAGATCAGTGCAGGACATTCACACACAGCATCCCTTGTTGTACCACTGAGACTAAAATGGATTTAGCATTGTTATGCATCATTTCTGCTTCACTAGGTATGACAGAGTTGCAGTTGTGAATTTTTAGAACAAATCCATGTCACCAGTGTCACAGACTGAGCCTGTTATTTATGCTCTAATTTACAGTTTTAATAAGGCTGAAGAAAAAAAATCATCTGGAATTTTTCAACCTCACTGTAGCTTAGGAATGGTGATGAAGATTCATCTTCTTTCTAAAAAAAATCCTGATGTTTTTGAAGCTTCTGCTGACAGAACGTGGGGATGTTTTAATCTCCGGCTAATAATGAAGCTTTAGCTAAAGGGGTTAAGGCATGCATGAAAAAAATGCTCTCAGCTTGGTTTTAGTTAAATGTCAAGATGATCTTCTGTAATGTATCTAACAGACTGCTGCAGTAATCCTCTTGAGTGTTCAGTTTTTAAATTATGATCACATTTCAACTTAGGCTCTTCTTCCACAGCAACATTAACACCCACATTTATGTGACGTATCTATATATGCTGTACTGTGTACATTCTTTCTTTAAAATGAAATGTTTCAGCTTTAGCCTGAGAATAATATCACGCATGAAGGGAACAGCTAGGAATCTTGAGAAAAATAATTTTGTTTTGTTTTTTTTTTTTTTGCTATTACAGAGGCTTGAGATAATGAAAGCACATTTTGTAGAAAGGTAGTACAATATTTCTCAAAATAAGGGGCATATAAGCTTCTATTCTCAAATGTATCAGTCTACACTGAATAGGACATTCATTTCTTTCTTTCCTTCCTTCCTTTGGCAAAAAAGTAACCTCATCTATCATCTTAGGTAAAAAAGGTAATTGTGAATTTAATGACAACAACACATATCCAAAAGGGTGGGGCGGGGTTTACTCCTGTGTAGCATCCACTCTTCTTTCACCTAAAACCAGCCTGAAAACTGAAGAGACCAGTTGGCAAATTAATATTGTCCCATTACTGTCTGATATAGGTTTGGAGCTGTTCAAAAGTCTTCTTTGTCATGTTTTTTTTGTTTGTTTGTTTGTTTGTTTTATAATGCATCACATATTTTCAATTAGTAAAAGATCTGGCCCGCAGGCATGGCAATTGAGACTGAGTCAAAAATACCTTTAGAGGTGGTTTGAATAAGCTGAAGAATCTCTGAAGGGATGGTTTTAGATTACACATTGCGATGCACTCTGAAGATGGCATCAATGTCATTACAGAATGTGTGACTGACTATACAACATACATTTCTGTGTGGAGAACACCATCCTCACTAGAACAGTGAGGTCCCTCCTCAAAAATAAATTCTAGATCACCAGTGACCTGTAAGAGGTGCTCAATGTGGAAAAAAAAAGAACCTTCAGGGAGGGAGACAAGGAAGTGTTAAGGCAGTGTACACAAAAGCGCTGGAGAGCAAGCTCCAACATAATAATGTCAGGGAAAAATAGTCGAGACTGATGGAAGTTTGATTAGAGCCATTGAGCTGAATCTGTTTTTCAATGGATTCAGCTCAGAAAGAAGCTCAGCATCATCCTCAACTGTCCCCAGCCACCTTACACCCTCCGTGAACCCACATCAACAATGTCCATTGTCCAATAAATACAATCCAATTAAGTACAAATTGTATGCCAGTTCAGTGCAAATCATTGTAATTCATGCATAATCAATTCATTCCAGTTGAGTCCAAAACTCAGAAGTCATGTAATGCCAATTCACAAAACAGTCTAAGTAAGGAACCCAACTGGAAACCATTGCAAAGGATCTGCACTTCAGTCCAGTGCCTCCTCCTGTGCAAGCATGGGTGACAGTGTGGAGGAAAAGTCCTTTGCTAAAAACCCTCCAGAAGAACCAGACTCAGGAAGAGCGGCCATCTGCTACGGCCAGTTCGGGGTCAACAATCAACAATCCCAGAAATTATACAAGAGATATAAATTTATGAGATACAAAGGAGAACAGTGTTAACTTGCAACAATAATGACCTACAGTATACAAACAAGAAGATATGCCATCAAGCAAACTTACTAACCTTAAACTTCTGTCAAAAAGAGATGTTTTAAGCCTTGTAGAGATGTCTTAGATGGTGTCAACATGTCATGAAGACATGTTTGTAATCCAGTTAGTTTACAGGTCTCTTGTGGCTTCATGGATTTGCATAACAATGAAAGTTTATGTCATGCTGGCAAATAACAGTAGCTAATGGGAATCTACATTTAGTGAAAAGAAACGACCCGAGTACAGAACCCTGAGGAAGACTATGACCAACTCTGGTGTGTGACTCCTCATTCACTTGAACAAACTGTTTCAGTACTATAATGTGATCTAAATCCTGGCTGCATCACTTCAAACCAATAATTTATATGCAAATGGTCAATTAGTTGATTTACAACAGTTATTATAAGTACCTTAGATATAAAAGGGATACTGTAATAAGATTTCTAATTAGTTTGCACTTTTGGATCATCACCAGCTTTCGTAAGTAAAGGTTTAATTGCTGTGACCTTAAAAGCCTGAAGACATATAGATAGATACACACAGGTAGACTGAATACACCCAAAGTGGAAGTATTAATAAAGGCAAAAAGGCCTTATTAAGGATGTGGTCAACAACACTGTACTGACATAGTGTCCTTCTAGTCTGGGAATCACAAAAGGCTCTTTTACAACACAAGGCAGTAGATTAAGAGACATGTTGATGGTTTTGATGAAGCTACTGTTACTGGTAGCCCAGACAGCTCAATGAGACTGAAACAGTAAACATACAGGTCAGGTTCAACAATACAATAACTACTAATAAAATAATAAAATTCAATCAGCCGCATTCAATAGTTTTGTTGTTTGCTTCAGTTAATGCAGTTATCTTAATTTATATGAGGTCCTTGCTTCCCTTGTAATGCTTTTAGTTTATTTGATTTAAGTGGTTATCGAGCAGGAACAATAATTACCTCCACCAAGGAGGTTATGTTTTTGCCAGCATTGGTTTGTGGAACATGGTCATGACAGCGTCAATAATGTGTAAAAGTATGATCTGGATCCTGGCAATATTCTGGATTCTAAGATCCGGAACATGAAAAAAGTCAGGGGGTTATCTTTTTCAACACTATGAGGTAACACATGAAGATACAGACATGTAACTAACACCAAATTGTAGCTGAAAGTCTACTGAGAAAGACGTATGCTAACAGATTTGATGCATCTATAATAGTTATGGAGTTAGATCCAGAAGAAAACCGTCATTACAGAAATGTTTTTGCAAATAATTATTGAACTAATAATGATATCAATGTGATTCCAGTTGCTAAGTGTATGTTTACATGGTCAAGGAATCCAATATAATAAAACAAATGTTAGAGTAATACTTTTGGGTGTATGTCACAATACGTTGGGGAACTGTGCTGCTTGGCGGAGGTCTGCACTCTCCAAGTGAATTACACAATGGGAAAGAGACTTGAGAGAGAGAGAGAGAGAGAGAGAGAGACAGAGAGAACCTTCTCTCAGTTATCAATATTCTTTTAAGTATTGGTGCCTATGTTGGGATCATTTAACTGATTTAATTGTGCTTATTTTATTGTGTGGCCTTACTAATTACGACGGAAACAGAAGGAATGCTCTTTGGAATTAACCTAATACTGTTCAGATGGTTGGGAGCTGGAGGAAAGAAACCAAGGTGAAGAGGTTACTGAGGACGTGGAGCAGCATGTGACCAATGTGTGGGATTTAAACATTCAACCACGAGGGTGGGTGTGCACCACACACTAAAGGTTTGATGATAACATTTGGCTCTCTCATAGTTCAGATGGATTCTACCTCATTAAAAACAAACAAAGGAAACAATCCCAATGCAGATTAAAATGAATGTAACCCAAACTGTGTGTGCTGGTATAAAGGCTTAGGGTAGGATTGGGGGGGCTAAGGGAATCCAACTAAAGGGGTCAATGGTTGGGATGGGGTCTGATATATAAACAGTTGCTATTTATACAACAACAATGCTGTTGTTTGTCTAACTCTGAAACCATAAATTAAACATGCTTTAATATTAACACAGAAACTTACCCAACTGGACGTAATGCTTGGATAGTGGCTTACATAGTCCTGGTTTCCTGTGTAGGATACTAGAAAATATCTCTGCATTACCGTTATTCTGAATTTTTTGTACTGCATTGCAGAGTCCTGTTAAAGGCAAGCCTGCAGTTTAATTACATTCATTTCCATACATTTCTGTTATTTCCCATGGAAGCCTCATCCATCCATTAACCTCTGCTTCTTCACATTTGGCTCACTGGGGGCAGCAGCCTGAGCAGACGCTGTTTAGATTCTAGGCACAGCCAAGGAACAGAAAGATTCCGTTTCGGTGGTGTCCAGTTTTCATCTCTGCTTTTTGCAGATGATGTGGAAGTTATGAACAGAATCTAGGCAGCTCATCATATCAGCCAGCCAAATCAGTCAGCATATGAAGATGAAGACAGGCAGATTTCTTTTTCTGGATTCAGCTATATTCTACATATGTGAGAACAAGTAAGAATGTAAAATATTAGTATGTATATTAAAATGTTTGTGTATTAAACTTGCAAGCATATTTGAACGACATGCATTACATTTAAATGAAAATCAGGGCTGAAGAAATATAACAAATTTCCTAAGCCTATTTCAAGCATGTACCTACACATATAAAAAGAAATATTCATGGGATATTCATTTAATAATAATTTACCTCCAAAGAGAAGTTCTAATTAAATATTCATAAATAATCACAAGTATGAATGTCATAAAATGTCCATTTATGAAAGCAATGAGCTATGACATCTCATTGTGCTTTTGTCTGGGGAGCATATACAGAGCTTTAATCAAACTGTTATTATCTTAACCTAAAGTACAAAAAAGGAGAAAAACATAATTTCCCTGTTTCAAGTTGCTTCAAGAACATGAACCAAATCAGCTGCAGCTATTCAAGTGTCTTTGATATATGACTTCCTGTATGTAAATGGAAAAAATTTAAAGTCAAATGACTGAAAATTAGCCCAAAAAATAAACTGAATTAAACCGACTGTGTATAATTTTAATTTGTTAATCATTTCAATGTCGTCTATAGAAATCTGTGACATTTGACTTATTAAATTACTGGTGGCCGCAGAGATGACTCATCAAAGAAAGTTCTGTCAGTTTCATTAGCAACAGACCCGTTGGATATTTTCCAACAGAAACACTTCTGTTCAACTGTTTAAGAATATCTTGTGACTTTAAATCAGTTCTATGAAAACCAGTTCTATGGTGGCTGTTTCCAAGCAATTAAGAGATTATAGTTACAGGAATCAGTGAAATGTTATAGAACACAAAAGTAAATATCTCTACAGTTTTTATCAAATACTTTTTCTGTTTGGTATGTATTAGCTAATGTTGATAAATTTGATAAACTATTGTCTTAATCT
>JBAMYA010008341.1:0-17827 GCA_037176975.1 Arrhamphus sclerolepis | reverse complement strand
GAGGTCTCAAAGTCAGAGGCAGTGAGTGCAGTGAGGAATACCAAATAAAATATGTTAAAATGAGAAGAAAAAAAATAATAATAATAAAGTCTTCCTTTACTGTAAAAGATTAAGTTGAGAAATACATGCTTTGTTATAATGAGCCTTTGCAAAGTAAGCACTTGCTAGCGCTCAGGGACCTCTCAGAAGAACTTCCACAGCATCTGATGCTGCATTCACTGAACATGATAACCTGGATTTTCCAAACTAGTGCAAATCAAAGAAAGTCAAAAAAAAAGAAAGGAAAAAGGATGATTTTAGAGTCGGTAACTTTCACTTTTACCAGTTTCTTAAAAGATGCAATTATGATATTTTCATGATTTAATGAGAAGAAACTAATAGAGAAACCACTTTAGAAGACTGAGTAATATTTCTTTGTTGCTGATTAGTTTCTGTTGTTAATAACAAAACAAACATGTTATCTTAACTGACTTTTTATTTTAAAAATGACCCTAAGAACCTTTTAGGCGTTGCTAAGATAGGAGGTGATGTAACTTAGTAGTAAAATGCAATTGTCCCTACTTTTCTGAAACACATAAATGTTCCTTTTTAATTTACGGTTTCTTTCAACTTATCTTTATGTTATATGCTATACTATAGAATGTTTTTTAATGCTAATATTCTTTCTTTTTTATTTAATGATGCAGATGAATTTCAAATCATTTCATATTTTTAACATTGAACATAGCATCTGTGGTGAGGGAAACGGGGACGTGTCTGCAGTTGCAGAACGTCGTTCATGTCTGTCAGTCGTAGGTGGAGTACAGACGGACATCATCAGTGAAACACCAATGCTGCGTCCCGCTGTGAGTGTGTGTCTCTTGTCCTTTCAGGGCCCTGCATTTCTTCGTGTCCAGAGTTATCCCTGCAACAGACAGGAGAGCAGGGCGCTGAGTTTCACTGAAGAGAAAGCCCACTGGCAGATCCCCATGAATGAAGTTAACATCATCTGTGACGTCACCAGCACAGATGGTACTGTACGCTTACGAACACACACACTCACACACCCTACAATAATCACCATTTACTTGGTGTCCTGTCCTGACCTCTTGTCCTGTCTGGTATCAGGATGTTGACTGTGAATACTTTGGGTCATGTGATCTTAAGTGTTTTTCTGGCCCATTCCAAGAATGCCTAATTGGATAGGTTTCTGTGGAGTTTAAGGGCTGACCCAAGCCATTTCTGAGGAGGTTTTTTTTTTTTTCTGTGCATTTACATTACCCTTTAAATTGATGGGTACGTTATAACTCCTTACAATGACAGAATCTGCTGCAGACCTTATTTCCTGGTCTTGTGGTCTTAACACTGCCCACCATAACAAGCAGGACAGTGTGCTCAGCAGTATTTAGCCAATGGCATGATATTAACCCTTGCAAATAAAACATGAATGCAGGACATATACCATGAAACGTTCAGTGGAAACAGAATGGAACTAACAGAGCAATTACACTGATCATAATTTAGAACAAAATTCAACCTGTTTATTAAATAAACCCAAGAAACATCTTCAGCAGGCTTGCAGGATGGTACAAAATTCTTGGCAGTCCTAACATTGACATTTAAATTGTTCGCACTAGTCTATAGCGTTTTAAACCTTTGGTGAAACTTGTACTGGTCATCTGATCTGTTCAGAAGGTGTTCAGCTGCATGGTGTCGCCACTCAGAGTGACTTACAGTCATATTTCTGTGCAGCACAGAAGTGCAGTGATGCCACACAAAGTCAAACTACTCTGTATGTATTTGAAGCTGGGCCAGAACTCCTGCTGCATCTAATGCAGAACTAAACTGTAAATGGATATAGTTAAGATGTCCAGGATTGATCTTTCACAGATGTACCACTGCTTTACTTTCGTCAGTCACTTGTAAAACACTTTGAATGAAACTTGATCTGATCAAGAGGTGGTACTGAATTAAAGTATGTTTGAAATAACAGCAGAATGACAGGCTGACGTTGGCTCTTGTTCTGCCAGATGTGCTCTACGTGGCCACGTGTAACCCAGTATCCCTGTACTCCATGAAGGAGCGTGGGGAGACAATTCAGTGTATGGAGCTTTACGACGTCTTCCCAAGGACCATCAGTGGTGTCTGGCAGCCTTTTGTCTCTGTTGCTCCACTTGGGAGTCCTCTGGACGGTCAGGTGGTACTGCATGAGGAACAGGTATGTTACACTTCAGACAAACTTGTATGACTCAACAGCCACGCAGATTAGGTCATTTTAGTTTTCGTGACTTGAGTAAAATGTTGCCGTAGCCGTGGAGTCAGCGGGCAGGATGTGGTTTATACAAGATGTATCCTGAGGGGTTTAATTGTAACTTCACATGTCTCTGCCACATCTCTGTGACCGGAACAGATAGTGAGATCTTCAAGAGTAGAGAAACTGCTCTAAATGCCCATTTAAAGAAAAGTGGGCTTTGAGCTCTGTGCTGGGATTCCTCAGCAGCTCCCCCAGTAGGCTTGTTCACACCATGGAGATTCCAGCCTGACTGTGCAAATGCTTCTGCCTTCCAAAGGCAGCAAACTGATGTGGTGCAATTGCTGGGGCTCCTGCGGCAAAAATAAATCTCCAAAGTTTTTATGGATTTGGAAGGGAACTGCATTTAAGCACCTGCTGGCATCTCAAAATCATCGCAGGCATAACACAGGACAAAAAGCGAAACTCGGTGCCAAAGATGTTGTTGCGTTGAGAATTGGCTGAGGACCAAATCAAAGTTTATGTAGTAAAATGCTTCTGTAATAGGATATTTTTATTTTAACAGCACCACACCACCAAATATTTTCTCAGTAAATATATTTCCAAAGGTGCTATCGTCATGACAACCCATGCAATCCACAAATGCAAAGAAATCAAAGTGTAGATGTCCATAAATGAATTAGGTGTAATGATGTTAATTAGGTGAAATGGCACAAGGTGAACACACAAGGAAAGTGAGGTGCTAAAAGACATGGAAAGCTAAGACATCAGCTGAGATCAATCAGGAATTAGAAAGCGATCGTGCACCTCGTCAGTGCAAGTTTACATCAGCTGCTTCAGTCCCAGTCGATGGCCTACAAAACGTTTCATTAACCAGCATGTGACACAAGAAACGTCTCATGATGGGTAAAAGCAAAGGACTCCCTTAAGGACTTTGCAACCTCATTTTTGCAAGACATACTGATGGCATTGGTTACAGGATTCCTAAAGGATTTCTTAACTCCTGAATTCTCCAGCGAGCACTTGTTGCGGCCATAATCCGGAAGTAGAAAGAACATAATTTCACCAAAAACCAGCCACAAGTAGGCACTCCTCACAAAATTTCTTAAAGAAGAGTGAAACGAATTATCAGAGGAGTTGTCCAAGGTTAAAGGACAACTTCTGGAGAACTGGAATTAGTAGGTCCAATAGATGTTTCCTGAGTTCCATGGAGTATGTTGAACATCGCCTGGAATTTCTTCCGGTGTTCAGCACATCCACATTCTTCCCTGTTTTTCCTTTGTCTCACGCTGAATTAGTGCCTCTCTGTGCAGGGAGATCTTTAGGCCGCCACATCACATCAAGCATGAAGGGACAGATCTGTAGCTGTTTGGAGCTTCGCAGCAGTACACCATGGTTGTTTGAAGGTAGAAAATGAGGTCAAATGAGTGATCTGTATCACTTGTGTCGGCTTGTTGATGGAAAAAATATACAGAGACGTTCTTAATAAAAATCTGCTGCCATCTACCAGGATGATGAGGATGAAATAAGGGTGGACTTTCCAGGAAAACAGTGATCCCAAACACACAACCAAGGAAACTCAGTTGGTTATAGAGAAAGAAAAATAAAGCTGATAAAATGGGACAGAGATCAGAGTTCAAAGAGAAGACTCATGGAACCTTTAAGATTCAAAGTTTTTAAGCGTCTTTAAGCCGCCGTTACCAACAAAGGCTTTTGTTCTCATTGTTCCATACATATAAGTAAGCGTGTTCAATACTTTTTCACTGTGTCATTTCTCATTATTACACATAGCGTAATTTACACCTTCCTCCTCCCCTTCTTCGGCCAACAGTAGCCCTGTAGGTCAACAGTGCGGATGGCGGTGATTGTTAACCCGCACCTGCACCGATCTGGTTTGGGTTTCCTGGGTCTTGTGATTCTCATGGTTTGGGATAGTTTTCTTTTGTTTTTTTTTTACGTTGGATGTCCTTCCTGACACAACCCTCTGCATTTATCCAATCCCCAACTCAAATCACATCACAACAAAAAAACAGCAACAGCGGCGTTGCAGATGTGCAGTACCTGTAATACTGAAAATTAAAAGCGAAGTACAACTATGAAACGTACCTGTACTGATATGTAAGCACAAAAAAGAAAATGCGCTTTCAAGTCTCGTTATTTCTGACAAACTTGTACATTCACGGCCTTTCAGTCCTCACAAAGCCTCTGCCTGTTGTCCTTGTTTAGTAGTATGACAATTACATAACTTTGGTATTTCAACTTTCTTTCAGAGGACAACCACAGACTCCTCAAAGATTAAAATAGCTGTGTGCAACACAGTTTCTTAAAATGGTTGTTTGCTGCTCAACGTCTCTTACCCCACAAGACCCTGGCCTATGACAGCAGAGTGCAAGACAAGAACGATGCATGTTAGCTTTCTCTCCAAGCAGAACACTTGCACAGCTGGTGCATATTAGGCATGAGGAGGACTTCTAAAAATACTACAGTGATGGATCATGTTTCATCTGTCTAAAAATGAAGAGGTCCAGACAACATGAAGTTCAATCACAGGTCGTTGGCCTTCCAGGGAAGCCATCACACACACAAACGCGAAGAAATGCACGAGTCATTCACACATTAAGTCATGCATGCACATGCAGCTGTTTTATCGCGTTGCGTTCAAGGACGTGCAAAATCAGCCCTAAACACGCTGTTAAAAGGGTTAATTACCGTTCGTATGTATACAAAATCTGCACAGGGATGATTCAGTATTTACATGTGTGCTTCCACACGTACGCAGACCCTCGATGGCAGTATATGTTTGGATCAGGAAATGGGGTTTGCCCTCTCGGAATAACTCAGCCATTCCTCAATATAGCAGCGTGTATGCCAGGAATGTGAGGCCATAAGGAAACCATTAGTGCAGAGCTAGTGCAGGGTAGCCGGAGCTGGGGCTAAAGCCAGCTCCCCTGTGGCTCCCTCTCATAAAGCTCAATTGAAGATGAATCCATGTGCGTCACAAAGCCTTTTGCACAGTTCATCCAAAACACACAGACACGCAGATAAAGCGATATCCCGCGCACAAACACAGCCAACATGTCTGTATTTGAATTGAATTAGCTTAGAGTCCAGTGTTTACATTAGTTGGATTTCACAAGGCATCAGTGCTCAGATGCAAGAGGTTCCACTGAGAGGAGGGCGCCCTCTGTTGGTTCTGGTAGACGAAAAATAGGATTTACTTGACATGTGCCACAAGTGTCTTGGCAGAATGACGTGCACACCAGTGTAGATATGCACCAAAACATTTATGAGGTTCATTTTTATTTGTGGCAATAGAAGAACGAGAATGAAGACAAGACAGAGCTCCAGGATCAAACGAGACATTGTCAAAGACAGAGACTTAGCCGCGCAATTGAAAAAGACAAAACTGTTTAAACAAAAGAAAAAAACACACCTCATGGTTGAAGAAGAATCAAGGAAACATGGTGGAACAAATCTAAATAAATTCCCCTCTTCCTGCCGTGTGTAGTTGGGACGAAGCACAGTCCACTTCTTGAGCCTTGATGGAGCTGATAAGACGTAGACATAATAATCTCATTTCCCAATGCTGCCCTCTAAGTCTCAATCATATTAAAGGTGTCCTTATTAATTAGAAAATTCATTATCTTATCCACTGCATTTCTAAAAATAATGATTAAAAAGAAACTTCCAAATTTGCGCTGTGCATGGGACAGAAGTAGAAGTTCCCCTATTTTTATACCAAGGCCCACATATATTTCAACTTTTCATGCCATTTAAATTACATTTGAAATTATTTAAAAAGAATCCAAAATTGCAATATTGCTGTTGTCCAGTATTTAAAAAAAGTAAAATAAGTATGTTTCTAAATTATTCAGTCCTGCAAAGCTGAAGCTTTTTTCTGTTATAAATGCATGACGTTTTTGAATAAATTGAAATCAGCGTTAGCAGTAGCTTACGTTTAACGCCATCATGTCCACCAGGCCAGTCCTAAAAACCTTTTCTGTGGATTTCTTCATTGACTGCCCACACACTGACACTGTCACAATAACCAAATTCATGGAGGACACAGCAGTGATGGGTTTGAAGTTGATTCTACACTGCAGGTTACACCAGGAGGACCTCCTGACACTGCAGACAGGGGGAGAAGAAGTGGACAGGCTGAATTGTTTCAAGTTCTTGGTTGTCCATGTCACCAAGGACCTCAAGTGTCGTGTGCAGTCAAGTGTGCTACTCTTATTCTCTGTAAAAGAGAGAAACAAAGAAAGCTGAACAGAGTTCTTAGGGTGCTTAGGAAAGCCCACATCTCTGTAAAGCTACCGTGCTTTTACCTCCACTCAGTAGAACTTACTGTCGTACCGAATAACAGCCTGTCCAGCAGCAGACTCCAGAGGGCCATTAAAGCAGAACAAAAAAAATCAGTGGACTCCCCCTTTGCCCCTCTGAGATATAAAACTCACTTTTCCAGCACCTGTTCTCACTAATGCCATCTGGAAGGTGCTGCAGAACTCTAAACACCTACATTTTGAGGCTCAGACACCTCCTCTGGTTGGCAGCCATCACTGATTCAAACTCAATCACCCAGTTCAGTTTTGGGGAATTAAATACATTATCCTCCAATGAACACTAGGGGGAGTAATACATAGATGTAACAACTGGAAATTATAAACTGGAGGTAAATATATGGAAACAAGACATAAAAGCATGTGCATGTCGTTGAAGTGCATTAATTTCTGGAAACTGGATTGTATTTAACTCCCGACCATATTTCTTCCGTAACCCTGATAACCTGATAAGGGGGTTTATGTCCTTACTTTAACCATATCAGTGATGATAGAAAAAAATACGATGTTACCCACAAATAAACTACAATGTCAGAGGTTTACCAGGACCACTGCACTATCTCTACTCTCCAAGTCACATGAAAAATCTGTAAATGTTCTAGGTTTAAATCCATATTTTTTGTTATGTCTCTTATTTTATATTGTTTTCTATTTCGGTTTCTTTTTCAAATTGGAAAAAGTCTACCCAAGAGCTGTCAAGCAATCGTTTGCTGTAGAATTACAATGACAGTAAAGTCTTATTTTATAATATCATAAGAAGAGGAAAAACAGATTTGAGCGCAGCTGAAATAGCAAATGTAGCGCCTCAGTCAAACTCTAAATATGGTCCCAAAAGAAATCTAAAATATGTGTGTAAGTATGCAAACAATTGTGCACGTGTTTAAAAATATGAAATACCCGAGTACAGACTTATAAACTTGTTTGTTCAAGGAACATAAAATGTCGACATATTTTCAGTGTTTCTTGTTGCCGGTGATGATGGTTCGTTATCGCTCCGTCTGCATGTGTGGACTTGTTGTCAGGCTGCTGAGTGACTGTTGAGCAACCACAATGGCAGTAGTACATCTACAGAGGCCTGATTTCTCTGAACATGAGCAGAACAGACCATCTTGTTTGAAGACCAGGTGTCTTCTTCAGCTGTCATTCCTCTTGCTGCTCTCCATCTTCTTTCCAGAGTAACACAGTGCTCCACTTGGACTTTGTAACTGGCGCTGTGCGGAGGCTCATGCTGTCTCCAGACAGCGATCAGACATCCTCCAAAGCCTCGAACTGGTGGAGCAGTAAGGAGAAACAGGTCAGAGGTTTCGGGAGACTCATGACTGAAAAATGCTCAGGAAGCATCTCCTGTTTTACATTTAACACATAGATTTGACCTTTTCTGTTATAGTCACATACTGACTGAAATGGATTAACATTGGGCACCAAGTGACCCATTTGGTACATTTTGCATCCGTCTTTGATGATGAACTAGATTGCATTATTTAGCTTTTTTGATAAATAAAAAAACAAACTGAGGATTCCATTTTTTTTATATATTAAAGAGTTACATTGTTTTTCTTGTTTTCAGGGAGGGCATAAGATGTGTCGTGACTTCGCCCACAAGAACTGGCTTCTCTTCTACAAGGAGGACGGGTGAGCTTCTCTGGTCTATGTTAGATTAATCCACAATGCTGATACACAGTGCAGTTGGCATCAGTTACTCACCGATCTTTTTGTTCGTGCAGAAACCAGCTGGAGGTGCTGGATGTGCTGGAGGGCCGGGTTCACTCCATCTTCCTCCCCATCAACCTGAAGTCCGTCTACCTGGTGGCAGAAGATCGGTGGCTGCTGCTGGAGAGCAACACCAACAAGTACGTCCAAATTTCTCCGGCGTTTTTGAGTATGTACTAAAAATAACACCTAATGGTCTAGACCACATGTGTCAGGCTCAAGGTCTGCAGGACAAATTGCGCGAGAGTGTGCATCATATAGTTATGACTAGAACGTTCCTAAGGAAATCCCAATGCAGCCGCCTGTTTTGATTGACTGGTTTATGACAAAAAGTCATAGTTTAGCAAACGTTTGCAAAGAGTTTTACAACAAAAGCTGTAAAATGTGCTTGCTAATGTCTGTTTTTTTTTTTTTACTTAAAAAAAAACAACAGATTTTAGAACAAAAGTTTGAAATTATATAAATTGCAGCTTTATGAAATTGGCATTTTCCATCATATAATTGTATTTTGAAGTTTAAAAAGTTAAAAAATTTGGTGACATTTGCATTTGTACAAAAAAAGTCGTGGTTGTTGTAAGATTTTGCAATTTTACGACAAATGTTTCACTTTTTTTTTTAAAAATTGCAATTATACGAGAAAAAAATTGTGATATAATAATAAAAGCCTCGGTTTTATGATAAAAATCGCAACTTTTGGGAAATTTGACATTTTGTGACACAAATTCACTTTTTATGACCAAGTCCAGGGACTAGCAGGAAATCTGACAACAGATTGATTGACAGCCCTGATCTAGACTCATGATCTATGCTCATGAGAAAGAGAAAGTACATCCTTTTTCTGTTCTTAAAGTTCTTAAATATCAAAGCAAAAAATAATAATAATAATATTAATAATCTAGGTCTTGTGAGGTCTCTAAAGTAGGTAAACGGATCTTGATTTAACAACACAACATATTGAACTGTAACATAATTAATTAGATTAAAAAAAAAAAAAAAAACAAGAAAAAATGTGGAAGCATTGTGTGAGAACTACACCCCATAAGTCATAAGTTAACAAGAAGTAACTTGAACTAATCTTTTCTCTCTGACCTTCTCCATCTCAGTCATGTTGTGGAGGACTTTTCTGTACATTGCTGCAGCTCATTTAGGTTTGCACACATTCGTTTACGTACAGCTCTCGTAAAGGTTCCACCACAGCAGCTTAGAGATTTGACTGGGCAGTTACAAAACCTTAACTTTTTTCTTTTTTTTTACTACAAATTGCTCGTGTTCTCACCCAATATAGCCAAGCTTTAGCTGTCAGTCAGAAGACCATCTGCAGGCCTCTAGATTACTCTGGAATACAGGAGCATAAACCCAGTAACAAGCCAAAATCATCAGACCTCCACCATAGGTGGTCTTCATTGTGTGTCCTGATATAATGTGTCTGATTTTTGTCAAACATGTTGCTGTCCATTATAACTAAACATTTCCTTTCATTTATTTCATTGGTACAAAGGGCATAGATCCAAAAGTCAAGTCGCCAATTTCCTCTTAGAGAGAAAACTTCTTCTCTTGGCAGCAGCTCCAAAAAAAGCGATAACTATTTCGTCTTTTTCTTCTTGTGCCTATACAGTCTTATATGTTGCTTTTTTTCTCTTGAGCATTGTACAGTCTGACCTCAGGGTGAGAAGTGGGACTGGGAAGTCCACTCCTGGAAAGACTGGCAGCCGTCTTCAGTGGTTTCCACCTGGGAATAATCTTTCTCACCGTAGTTTCTTGGCATTATGTTAACTCACAGCTGAATGCTCCGGCCTTTTTCCACATTTCTGTTTGACTTTATAGGAAGTTCCTGCTGACCAAGCCCATGCACATGGCAGCTGAAGACTCTGGAGTATGTCAGCTTCACAGTATCAGCGAGGACCCGGTAAGCTCTGGCCACGGAACCAGTTCAGGTATGTTTATAACAAAATGGACATTTACTGTTGACATCCTGCAGCTCTGACCAACTCTCTTAGATTCTCCTGCTTCAGAACACTTAAGGCACCATCAGCCCTGTAGTAAAATAAGAATATGTAAACACGTGAAGGTCTTCTAGGTCTCCCTCTCTGCTGTGCTTGAGCTTCAAAGTTCCTCCCCACAGAAGAGGGAGTCAAGCATATGCAATGGAGTTGTTGGTGGGAAGTCAGTCAGCCTCAGTAGAGTTTTTAGAAGGTGGCTTTAGACCCACCAGCATGAGTCAGATGAAGGAAATATGTTTAAAACAAATTGTTTTTGTGTGTTTGTATTAAAAAAGAAACCTTCAGGCCTCTGCTCAGTTCAAGATAAAAGTTGATATTTGAGTATGCGTACGTTTAAGGGGAAGAAAAAAGGCAAAAAGTAATATTAAACCTTTTTTTCCCCTTAAGAATAAGGTAAGGTTCTCTAGAGTTGAACACTGGGAAAGGTTGAATGAATTAGTGAAGGAAGGAAATAAGTACCGTTAGTCATGAACATATCCAGTACTTTCTGATGCAGGTGATTCGTGGCCAAAGCTGCTTGTTTGATTGCATCTTCTTCCTCAGAGACTTTGTTTTTTTCCCCTGGTGACCACTACTTTATTACAGTCAAGTGTTAGATATCCCATAGCGCCACCTGCTGACCGCCCTACGCACAGTTTATGTGCTCCAAACTTGTTGGAAAATGTCTGATGCATCTTTTCACTTTTGACATTTCGAAAATGTTCTTCCAATATGCAGACGAAAAAAGACACTGATATCACCAATATACCAGATGGTGTCATTGTTTCTTTCTTTTTTTTCTTTCTTTCTTTCTGTCTGTCTATCTGTCTGTCTTTCTTCCACTTTATCAAACCATCTCTCACGCCGCGTCTGGCCCTTTAACTGACCGTCCCAGCTGAAGTGTCGGTACCCCAGATGCTGTCAAGTGAACAGCTTCCCAATGAGAACCTCAGTGCTGCTGTCGGCCAGAAGATTGTTTCCCCCAATCGTCTGCTTTCGGACTCGAGCTCGTTCGCACAGATCATCGTGGGTTTCCCAGAACTCATGGTGAGGCTTTTGAAAGGATGTTGGGGAGGGGGGCTTGTGAATAATGGAGCATACGACAATTTACATTGCTTTTATGGTGGCAAGTTATGTACACCAGTCATGATAGACAGTAGGCGGTACATGCTGCATACTGCAGAGTGCATGTCTACGGTGCATGCAGCTTTGAAAATGTTTAAAGTAGATGTTAGAAAATGGTCACTGGCTTTGCTGAGCTGATTTCTTCAGGCAGTTCGTTTCACAGTTTAGGGGGTCTGACTCTGCAGTAGTCATGTAGTCTTCTATTCAAGGATATCTGTTTACATACTTGCTCGAATGGCATTAGAAAGTTAGTTCCAGTAGAAGGATTGAAGATGAGGCTGCAGAATGCCCTATAAGCCAACCATCCAATCTTACATTTTAAAACAAACAGAGACCCATTGAAGCCTTAAACCTGTGTGACATCTCTTGGTTATTGTTAAAACTGACAGCTTTATTCATTTGATTGATACAATGAGAAGATGTTTTTGTTTCTCTTTCCCATGTGGAGCTAGAGGAGGAGAGACTGATGATAGCTCGCAGATTAACATGCAAGAGAAAACATGATTAATACCCATCCTTTGCAATTTTTCTTTTTTCATTCCTTCCATGTTTTCTCTTTGCAATCACTTTCAGTTGTTTGCCTACAAATACACGTCATGAACTGCAGCCCTGAACTGTTACTGAGTTTTAGACATTTGGACAAACTCACTGATTACACTTGACGTATGATACTGGGAATGACCCAGTGTATATTAGCTTTCATTTTGATTTTGATGTCTTCTTGACCAGTCGCCAAACGAGGTGTACAGCTTCAAGAGGCCCGTCGACCTGTCAGCGATGAAGAGCAGTGAAAGTGGGTCTCACATGTTCTTTAGAGGAGCAATTCAGAGCAGCTCAGCCAAACGCAGCAATTGTGTCAGCCTGCTCTCAGCCAATCAGGTGGTCCGCGCCATACCGCCTAGCAAGGTGCCCCTGAAAGAGATCTACCCCAAAGGTATGAGTGCAGATCTCATAATGGTTAGGGCAAGAATTCAAGCCAAGAACGTTGCTAACTTGCTATCTTTGTCACTCAGATGTCACTCCTCCATTGACCGCAGCGTACCTGGAGGTGACTGACCTGAACTCCAAAAAGCTCAAATATATTCCCATCCCAAGGTAAACTCAGCACTCTAACCCAGAGATGGGGCTTTCACACTGGCAGGGCTCTGTGCCGGTTCCGGTTCCCGAATGCAATTTTGAACCGGCCAGCACATTCAGACCAAAAAAATAACAGGTTCGGAACCTGAAAAACTGGTTCGCACTTGCGAACCGTGACATCACCAGTGGGCGTGTATCACAACATGTGTAAAAAAGAAAAAAAAAGAAAAAAAGTGGTCTGTGGAGGAAAACAAATGTTTGGTGGACAACTGGGCATCATCCAAGTTCCAAGCAACACAACTGGTGGATGAGATGACCAAGGCTGGTTCACCTGCACGCCTGATCAAATTGTTGATAAACTCCAAAAATTCGAGGAAGAATATAGAGACAGCAGAATAGAGCAGGACGAGGGGATCCAGACCCGTCAAAAGAACTGTTGGAC
Organism: Arrhamphus sclerolepis; assembly: GCA_037176975.1. Classification (NCBI taxonomy): domain Eukaryota; kingdom Metazoa; phylum Chordata; class Actinopteri; order Beloniformes; family Hemiramphidae; genus Arrhamphus; species Arrhamphus sclerolepis. The sequence continues at coordinate 4,924 of JBAMYA010008341.1, read as the reverse complement.
AGCGTGATGGTCAGAGACCAGCAAACCAGGTTTGTTTACTGTTGCCGTAGTAACGCGGAGTAACGTCCTCCCACTTTGGTTTCTCCCTCTAAACTGGTGTGAACACGGTCTGGTTTGCCAGCAAGCACCGGGGTTCTCAGACTCTAGAACAGAACCGGAGCCGGAGCCGGAACCAGAACCGTGTCTGTCTGAAAGCCCTACCAGACAACCCTCAGATAATGTGACTGATCTTCACACACCTTAATCCCTGATTAAACCTTTTTTTTATAAAGTTTGTGCTTCAAAGCCTGACAGTTAAGGACTGCAACCTCCACTTCTTTCCTCTCCTCAATTTTCTTTCCTCTCTTCCATTCTTCTTCTTTCCTCTCCTCCATTCTTGTCCTCCATTCTTCTTCTTCTCTTCCATTCTTCTTTCCTCTCCTCCATTTTTCTTCTTGTCCTCCATTCTTCTTTCCTCTCCTCCATTCTTCTCCTTCTCCATTCTTCTTCTCTTCCATTCTTCTTTCCTCTCCTCCATTCTTCTTCTTGTCCTCCTTTCTTCTTCTTCTCTTCCATTCTTCTTCTTTCCTCTCCTCCATTCTTCTTCTTCTCTTCCATTTTTCTTTCCTCTCCTCCATTTTTCTTCTTGTCCTCCATTCTTCTTTCCTCTCCTCCATTCTTCTTCTTGTCCTCCTTTGTTCTTCCTCTCTTCCATTCTTCTCTGAGAGGCATAAAAGTTGAAAGTTTCTTAGCTACTTTAAGAATGTTTTACTTCTCAGCGAGATACCACATCAGGAACAAGGAGGCCTCAGGGTTTACTGATCAGCAGGTATACAGGTTGAAGAAAATAATGTGCAAAGTTAGAAAACAATTCTGATTAAAATCATGTTCAAGGGCACTTTAATATTTTTTATAGTTTATCGGTGTGTTGGTTTTAAATAATCAACCAACATGGACAATTTTAAAATAGCATCTTTAAATCTTAATGGAGCTAGGGAGAGTTTTTGATCTTTTTAACCTGGTTTTTATTAATATTTTCGCTCCAAATGCCAATGCAGAGAAATTACAAAAAATTGCTGTAAAGCTGGGAGATTGTTGGTCTGAGGATTTTATTTTTATAGGTGGGGCTTTTAACTGTTCTGAAGATGAATTTTTAGACCGTAATCATGCAGAGCCTCACCCAGCGACCCAGCATGCTCTGCAGCAGCTGGTATCGTCCCATAGCCTGGTGGATGTGTGGAGGAGGATGCACACAGGCTCCAGGCAGTACACCTGGTCCCATATTAAAGAAAACTGTATCTCTTCAGCTTGTCTTGACCATTTTTATTGTTTTAAGCACCATTTTAATGTGTTCAGAACGTGCCAGATTTTAGCGGTGGCTTTTACAGATCACTCGTTGCTTTTAGGTGGTGTTTTTATCAGGAGCATTTTACCTAGAAGTGCTTACTGGCACTTCAATTCAGTTTTAACTTGTGATCACAGTTTTAGAGAGACTCTGAGTTATTTCTGGACTGGTTTTAGACCTGTCTGAAGCAGTGGTGGGACTACGGGGAAGTTCAAATGAAACTGCTGTGTCAGTAGCACACCCTCAATGTTATTCGTGACGTTACCAGATCTATCAGAGATCTGGAGATAAATATCGTGGACTTAGAACAGCTGAGTGAATCCACAGGATATCAAGAGCATACTGAAGCCCACAAATCTAAAAAGCTAGTTTTAGCAAACCTGCTGGAAGCTAAAGTACAAGGCATGTTGGTCAGGTCCTGGGTCCAGAATATCACAGAGATGGATGCTCCTTCAGCTTGGAGAGGAAACAAGTGCAGAGGAAGTTGATCCACTCTTTGATGTCGGACACAGGGCAGCAACTGAGTGAACCAGGCCAGATCAGGAGGAGAGCTGTGGAGTTTTACTCTTCTTTATACAAGAGTGAGTATGAAGAGAATGAGGAGTTGTTGTGAGCTGTTTCAGGAGTTCTGCGGTGGACTACCCCAGGTTCCTGAGGATATTAACACCCAGCTGGAGCACCCCCTGGGGCTTCAGGAGCTCCACGCAACCTTCCAGAGCATGCAGGGCCAGAAGGCTCCAGGAACTGACGGACTCACTGTAGAGTTTTACAAGGCCTACTGGGACATTTTGGCAGAAGACCTGCTTGATGTCTACAATGAAAGTCTGGCCACTGGTTCACTCTCGATGTCTTGCCGCGGAGCGGTTGTTGCCCTCCTGCCGAAAAAAGGGAACTTGCAAGAGATAAAAAAGTGTCGCCCTGTGTCCCTCCTCTGCACGGATTACAAAATCCTCTCCAAGGCCCTGGCCAATAGACTGAGAGGAGCTATGGAGCAGGTCATCCACCGGGACCAGACCTATTGTGTCCCCAGCAGGTCTATGGTGGATAACATCTACCTGATTCAAGATGTTTTGGAGGTCTCCAGTTTATTGGGTCTACAAACAGCTTTGATCTCACTAGATCAAGAAAAGGCGTTTGACCGCGTTGAGCACAAATTCCTCTGGAAAACCATGGAGGGGTTTGGGTTCAGCACTGGTCTTATTGCCAAGATCCAGGTATTGTACAGTAACATTGAGAGTGTGCTGAAGTTTAATGGCAGCCTGTGTGCTCCTTTTAGGGTGTGTAGAGGCGTTCAGCAGGGCTGTGCACTTCTCAGGTCTCAGGGATGCTCTATGCGCTCCCTGGAACCCCTCCAGAAAATACGCTCCAGTGTTCATGGTCTGGTTTTAATAGCAACATGGTTTTATCTGCCTATGCTGATGACTTTGTTGTTTTTGTGGATGACCAACATGATGTCAGCACCTTAACCAGGGTTACTCAGAAATCCTCTGTCCTGTCTGCTGCAAGGGTGAACTGGGGAAAGAGCGAAGCCCTCGCTGCTAGTGAATCACCTGATGGGCCCCCGGTTCCCCCTCAAGGTCTTATCTGGAAGAAAGACGGTTTTAAATATCTTAGTGTTTATTTGGGAGATAAGAATATTGTGCAAAAGAATTGGGAAAATGTAGAGCAAAAAGTTAAAAACAAGTTGGCAAAGTGGCTACACTCCCAAATGTCATACAGAGGGAGGGTGCTGGTTTTAAATAATCTGGTCGCATTGCAGGTGTGGCACAAGCTCTCCGTTTTAGACCCACCACCAGGTCTGCTAGTAAAAATCCAGTCAGAGATGGTTGATTTTTTTTCTGGGATGGTTGCACTGGGTGCCACAGTCTCTTGTTTTTATCAAGAGAGGAGGGGGGCCAAGGCCTTGTCCACCTGGCCAGCAGGACAGCCACTTTCCATATACAGTTCCTCCAGAAGTTCTTGCTAAGTTCTCCTGACATTGTGTGGAGGGACGTGGCCAGCTGTATTCTTAGGCTCTGTTTTTAACTGATTTTAGCCATTTAAAGTTAAAAGGGTGTGTTTTTAAATCATGTGCTCTGTTTAAGTTATGTCGTTTACAGATGTGTCTTTCTCTGCACTGGCTGTTGGAAGAGCCTTTAGTCTGTGGGTCGAGGCTGGATGTCTGTTGTTGCACAGTGCTGGGACTTTCGGAGGTGCTTTGCAGGTCCAAAACAACAACCGTGAAACATCTGGTGGAAGCGGCTGGACCGGAGTTTTCCAACATCCAGGCTGTTGGTTCTCTGCTGGGGATCTGGTCTGCCAGATTGGTACAGTGCTTCCTGGATCTGGTGAAGAAGAAGCTGTCGTGTAAAGAAAGGCATCTCCTTCAGCTGTTTTTTGAGGGAGTCCACCAGACCCAACAGACCCATTTCCTGAGCTGATCCTGGTTCCTGGCTTCACTAAGGATAGTGGTCCTCTACTGTCCGGCAGAGACTCACAGTCGAGTCTACGAAATATGGGCCCAAAGGTACTGTATAAAGCCTGTTGTGGTGGCGGGGTGGTTCTGCTCGGCTGCAGAGGGAAGGTGATTCAGTGGCTCTGGGGGCAGCACCAATGGGAGACAGAGGACACACCTGGGCCTTGTAATCAGTCAGTCACCCTCTTATTTATTGATGGCACAGCAGCAGGAAGGGGATTGTCAGTCCTGAAACCTGCAAGGGACGTGTGCACTGGAAAGTGCATACGAGCACCTTATTTGATTCCTTTTTTAAGTTTGTCCTGATGTGATGTTTATTTTACCTTGAAGTGTTTTATTATAAATGTTTTGTTAAGATTCCAAATAAATTCTTTTTCTTCAACCTTTATTTAACCAGGATAAAACCCCTTGAGATCAATGATCTCTTTCACAAGAATGTCCTGACAACAATCCAAATTAAACAGCAAGTTACAAAAAAACAGAGTACAATATCAATGACATCATCAAATAAAAAATACTCCCCTAAAATCATTTTAAACAATGGCATATAGACTTTGGTTCTGCTGAAATATTTATAAAACCCTTGAGACCAGGTCTTTCAAATGAAGTTCATCCTGAAACAGATTCCAAGCTGATGGTGCTGCGAAATGATAAACTTTTTTACCAAAGTCAGTGTGGACTTGAGGAACAGTCAATAAAAATAAGTCCTGTGAGCACAGGTGATACAGCCCTGTAGGCTTCTGGGAAATAAGGGAAATCAATTAGGGAGGAAGTAGTCATAGCAACGCCTTATAAATAAAAAGATGCCAGTGAATCCAACATCAAATGGAAAGAGAAAACCAACCAACCCGGGAGTACAACAAACAATGATGAGTCAAAGATTTTGAATTTGTATGAATCTCAGCACTAAATGAAACACTGTCCAAAGCATGAAGACACTGAGAAGTGGAAGGCTGATACAAGATGTCACCATAATCCAAACCAGATTAAAAAAGTAGCACTTGCAAGTTGTTTTTTTGCTTCAAATGACAAACAAGAATTAATTCTAAACAAAAAGCCTAACCTCAATTTCAAATTTTTTTTCCTTTCCAAATTTTGAATACGCAAAGTAAAAGCTGCGGACTGATCACTGCTTATACTTACGT
>JBAMYA010008330.1:0-17828 GCA_037176975.1 Arrhamphus sclerolepis | reverse complement strand
GGGAAAGCAGCAACCATCCCACTTCTAATAATAATAATAATAATAATAATAATAATAATAATAATAATAATGATGATGATAATAACAACAATAATAATAAAAATAATGATAATACTAATGATAATAACAATACTACTACTACTACTAATAATAATAATGATAATGATAATGCTAATAATAATAATAGTAATAATAATGATGATCATAAATGGGTCTTACCTTTACATCTGAAGATTTATTCTCCGCATCATCTTCATAAGCCGTCATCTCAATGTCCTGATCCACAAACTGAAGTTGCCTTTGACCTTTTGTAGATTTCACATCTTGTTTTCCATCAGTGTCCAACTTGATTAAAGTGATCATCAACTCAACATCAACATCAACTCTGTGTGTTTGTTCTAGTGTGAGCTAATATGAAACTGTCCACTAATTGAATTTTTTATTTTTATTTTTGTGTCTTGACTAGAAATAAACATCTGTACTCTTTTACATCACTGCAACATATTAAAAAGAGCTGGAATATTAAACAAATCTTGCATCATCAAACTTGTTTGCTATGGCCGAGTAGCAAACTCACAATGGTTTTAGAAAGTCTACGGTCTAATTTATGAAAACAAAACAAACCCCAACGACTAAAAAAATAAATAGAAGATTTTTTTTGTTTGTTTTTTAATTTTGACTGATGAATATAATTATCTCAACTATCAGCTGGAGCACTTTATTGTTATACTTTGTTGGTTGGGAATCATAACTTGTTTAAAGCCTGCAGAGAGCTGCTACTCTAGAAAAACACAGAAAAGCCAAAACACAAAAAGATCAGGACATTTTCATCCAAAATGAGCGTTAATCAGCCAGATCTGCATCTGAGATGTTTCATCCGTCACCACCAGGTGATCATAATTTTAAAATAATATTTTTGTTTTAAACAGAATTCTTATTTATAATCATTATATTTCATTACGTTACTATCATGTGATCCATAGGTCTTAGAAACGCACTTTGTAAGATCACTACCATGCATAAGTTGCACTGAAGTGATGCTTGAGTGTACTTTGAAAGGTCTTTAAGTAAATTTGAAAGTATAAAATATAATTTTATGTTTATGGAGAACACCCTGTAATACTGTGGGTATCATATTTGATTCATACATGTCTGAGAATTGTTACCTGATGATATGATTAAAAATCTTTGCTGTTGTATACAATCTGATACTTGTCTTCTGTCCCGTGGTGAATACTTTACACTACAATAATTCTAATGTATCACATGGTGCAATCCAAAATGACTGAACAACATTTGCTCCCAACTGGGAGACTTTTGAAGACTTCATGGAGAGATTTTCTTTTGCATCTACTAAGATATAGATGCACATTTGTTTAGAAGCTGGTGCTGTTCTGTGCCAATACATTAGACTAAAATAATGCATGTTTGACTTTAGGTTAGGATCTCATACACCACTCTGACTATTTATATCAAAAAGTATAATTCATACACATTTTGTTGTTTTTACTTCCTGGAGACAATATGGAGAGATTTTGTATATATGTAGTTTAATGTTAACATAAAACTGTCTTTGTGGAAGCATTCTGTTGGAAGGAGAGAGAGACAGAAACAAGTTATGCAGAGAGAAGGGAAAGAAAAGGGAGATGAGTTGATGGAGATATAGGAAAGCAGCGGCAGCATGTGAAGAGAGGGGAAGTGGACTCTACTGGATATTTGTTTGTCAGACTTACTCCAGTACAGAAAAGGTATCATGTTTTTTTGTAGAGATGACGTGTGCATCTGGAAAGTAAGTCTGAAATCATGCGATTAACTTGTAGTTCATCTGTATATAACAGGCAGGCACCCACACCCAAATTCTGGAGGTAGTGCAGAAACAGACTCACATGCATAATTCAAATTCAAGCAAGGACTTGGTTTATTAGATTCAATGTATCAAACAAGTCCAAAAGTGTTAGGCTGCAACAGAATCCAAAAAACAGGCAGAGTCATGCACTAACAAAATGCAAGACTGGAAACATGAGGGAAAAACAGAAGATCTGGCAGAGGACTAAGGTAGGCACGATACCAAAGTTCTGTTTCGATACCAATACCGCTCCCAATATGTATTTCGATTCTTTTTGTAAAAAGGTGAAACAATCTCAAATGTCAGTATTTTCCTTTATTTTAAAACAGACTTTGAGCCAGGAGCAAGTGACTTCTGTAATTTGGGGAGGGAGGCGGGACAGTATTTTAATTAACATCATTGTTTTAATTTGAATACCATTGTTTTATTTTACTTGTTCTCATTGTTCCAAAAGTGTGTTTTGAAACTACACACGGAACATTAAATGGACATAACTATAAAAATAAATTGACTCATTCTGTCATCTAGGGAATGGAATGCTAATGGAATGTTATATTTCAGTTATGTAATTGATACCTTATTACTTCAGTATAACATCAGTCAGTTCATTTCTGTAGGCTGGGTAGGCTAATTTGGTCTATGGAGCTTATTTAAATATAATTGAATTTTCAAAAAATGCATTTATTAACCGTGGATATGTTTTAGCTCTGTGCATGTATTAGTGATGAGTGGGTCATTTTTATTTATTTATTTTCCCCCATCTGCAACCACCCAACCTGTTATGAAGGCCAGCCCGCCCTGTAAAAAAAAAAAAAAGCGTCAATTAACGACCAAACCTGCCCGATCTGTGGATACACCGGCGGGTACCCATGAGTGACGGCTCAACCTGTTCATCACTAGTATGTGGGCTACTGTAGGTTTCCTACTGGGCTGGGGGAGGTCCTGTATGTCTTTCATTGACATAACAACACCAGCCCAAATGGGCCTGAATCTGCCTGTCAATTTCCTGCTCCATTCTTCCCTCACGCGTGAACAAGACCCCAAGGTACTTGAGGTCTTGTTCACGAGTGCCTTGTTCACAGGCCCGCTTGGCCTCCCAGTACTTGTCAGCTGCTTCCAGCGTCCCGCAAGCTAACCAAGCTCAATAGAACTCCTTCTTCAGCCTGTTGGCATTTACCAAGATGGTTCTTACCTGAGGTGTACACCACTGGGTTTTGACATGTATGACATGCACCAACGACCTTGCAGTCACAGTTCCGGTCAGCTGCCCCAGCAATGGAGGTGCAGAAAATGGCCCATTTGGACTTAATATCCCCCACCTCCCTTGGGTTGCACTCAAAGCTCTGTTGGAAGTGCAAGTTGAACATTTTTCTACCAGGTTAGCCTGCCAGATGCTCCCAGCAAAACCTCATGCACATTTGGGTCTACCAGGCCTGACTGGCGTTCTACATCGCCATCTGATCCAATCCATCACCAGGTAGTGATCAGTTGACAGCTCAGCTCCTCTCGTGTGCAGAGTACGGCTGCAATCTGATGATACAACTATAAAGTTGATTATTGAACTGCAGCCAAGAGTGTCCTGGTGCCATGTGCACTTACAGTATGGACACTCTTATGTTCGAACATGGTGTTCTTTACGGACAAATCATGACTAGCACAGAAGTCCAGCATCAGAACACCATTTGGGTTCAGGCTGTTCTTCCCAGTCATACTCCTCCAGCTGCCACTGTCATTACCCGTGTGAGCATTGAACTTCCCCAGTAGAATTAAGGAGTCCCCATCTGGGGCACTTTCCAACACCCCTGTTAGGGAGTCCAGACGACTGGGTACTCACAACTGTCGTTCGGCACATAGGCACAGATGAGAGTCAGAGCCCTATCCACGACCTGAAGGCACAAGGAAGCTACCACCTGACCTACTGAGGAAAACCCCAACATACAGGCTCCAAGCTGGGAGGGTAGAAGCAAGCCTACTCCAGTCCGTCGCCTCTCACCTTGGGTAACTCCAAAGTAGAACAAAGTCGAGCCTCTCTCTCTGTCTCTCTCTCTTGAAGATTGGTTTCAGAACCTATGGTGAGCCCGACTATATCTAGTAGGTACCTCTCAACCTCTTGCACAAGCTCAGGCTCCTTCCTCGCTGTAGAGGTAATGCTCCATGTCCCAAGTGCCAGTTTATTCAGCAGGGGGTCAGAAAGCCAAGGCTCACGCTTTCTGCTGCTGCCCAAAACACACCACACCAGACCTGCACAGGCCCTCTTGCAAGTGGTGACCCCACAGGAGGGTGAACTCACGTAGATTGTTTGGGCTGAGCCTGGCTGGACAACATGGTTGCAGGTCCTGCCACCAGGCACTCACCAATAAGCCCCTCCCCCAGGCCTGAGTCCAGGTTGGGGCCTTGGCCCATCAGGTCGAGGGATATCAAGTTCTTGATATTTCTCTCTCCATGCAAGTCTGCTGAATCACACTTGGTCTGGCCTGTCACCCAGGACCAATGTGCTATGGAAGACTCTACCAAATACCCTGGACAACATAGCTCCTGGGATGATTTAGGCATGCAAACCCTTCCACCACATTAAGGTGGCGATTCAAGGAAGGGCATGCTCTTTCAGCTCTGATATTTTAAGAATAAAGATTCCTCATTCCTTTTAGACAAAGTCTTCATTCATTAAAAAGGTAAAACTCAGAGTAATTTTGGTAGACTTCAGTTCATTGAGGTTGGTAGGCATTTGTTTATGGTCAGACCTCAGTTCTCTACATGGTCGTTGAGGTCTGGACTTTAACTAGTAGCTACAAAAACATTACTCTTTCTCCCTCAGCCAGGATTTAACAATATGCAAACAATGTGTAATATCAGAAGTTCAAAGGTTCCCTGAGCTTGTGCCTGTAAAACAAACTCAAAAAATCACATCTCCACCACCATCCTTGACAGTTGGTATTAGCTGTTTTGTTTTTTCAACTAACATTGCACACTTCTTTAAGACCAAACATGTCACTTTGCTTTCTTCTGTTCAAAGGAAATTGTTTAAGGAATCTTACAAGCCATGCTCTTATTTTCTTTTTATAAATATGCAGGAACATATAGCAAACATTATGTACATATATCCTTCACAAGTCCCCTCTGAGATTCAATTTTTTTGTGGGACAGAGTCTGGAATTTAAGCTGGAAAGCAGGAAAGGGGAGGTGGGACTGAGGAGGAGGGGTGTAGATGGAGGTCTGGCTCGCTCATAACGACATAAACTAACTGAGATTTTTTACCCCCACGTCCTCTCTGTAGCGGCAATAGAAGAACAAAGATGGTGAGTTCATTGTGCGCGCTGTCTGCAGTGCTTTTTCTGGGGTGTTTTGCTCACATGGATGGCGCACTGATAAGCAATGCAACGACTCTGACTTATTCATTATTAAACTCCACAACCCCGAACTGGACCGAGGCTGTCACTGTGGTGGAGCAGAGCAGAGACAGAGCGACTCCAACAACAGCAGAGCCAAGTCTGACCAGCAGTGCTGTCGGAGAGCAGCAGCTGGACACCAAAGACATCAGCAGAGACAGCCAGAGAGAAGAGGATGAGTCCAGCACGGAGGATGGCAGACCACAACTAGGTTGGAATAAAAGCAAAAGCATGCTCTCTGGAAACAAGATCAGCTTTTAATGTTAATTTTCAAAAGCAATTGCTTATAGTTCATGGATGTTGAGTTAGCCATTTAAAGCTCATTGCTGTTGCATATACTTAAATAGAAATTCCAGTTAAACAGAGCCCCAAGTCATATGACTCGAGTCAGACTCAAGTCATTAATTTGATTTCATTTGATCTCTATTTAGACTTGCAACTTGACCTGGACTTTTACACCGATGACTTCTGATTTCACTTGGACTTGAGTCTGTTGACTTGAAAACACTTGGTATTTTACCCAAAATCCAAAAATTAACACAATATTTAAAAAGTGTGCATGAAACAATTAATTTCACTTTAAATCATTATGTAACAAGTTCAAACTACCCCTCTCTCTCTCCCTCCATTGTGTACATATTAACATTTAAAATATAATTGAACCATTAACTTGGAAGGACCTTTCCAGAGTTTCCAAGCTGCATCTATGAATAGTTGTGTCTAACCAAAAGGTCAAATACTAATATGTGTGTGTAGATATTAATATTTACAGCTAATGAATCTGATGTTTCAGTTTCAGATGTATGAAAAACTTGCATTCATGTTAAAATCTGCCTATTGAGAAAACGTTCCTCTTTTTTTCCTTCGGTTTCAGGACATTCCAGAGAAACTGCACCTAAAGCCTGTATTTGTGGTTGATGGGAATGCTATTGGTCATTCAGAACTCCCTAAATTCCCCTGCAGCTGCAGCTGCAGTTCCTTGTCTTTTTGTTCTGCTGAACATTTGACTTTGTTCTCCAGCGCGTCTCAGATTACATTCAGCCCCTCTGTGAATTTCCTTATCTGCGGCCTCCTCCCATCCCCAGCACATGTGGTGGAGGAGAAGGAGGTGAAGGGCCTCTAGACCTCCTCTGAACTGACTCAAGATGATTAGGCAGATTCTACATAACAACCGCTGGGACCTCACTTAACATCAGCCATGTGTTTGCTTACTCAGAGGGAGACAGCTGTTAACCCTCCAGCTCTCGGATCCTGCAGAGGATGCTATCTCTTGACTGTTTTTGGTTTTACTTACAGACTGTCCTCCTCTCGGCCTGGAGTCCCTGCGAGTTGACGACAACCAGATCCAAGCCTCCTCTTACCAGCGCTTGGGTTTGGGTCCTCACAGAGGGAGACTCAACATCCAGGTTTGGCTTAGTATACAGTTCAAGCTTTATTATAATAGCTTAAAGGAGGCTTCTTGTCATTTCCTGAGATTTTAATGAAATATCTCAGATGTTCTGTAGTCAAAATCATAGACAAGCCCTCTGTGATGTCAGATTGTGACGAGAAAAAAGCACATAGAGATTAGAAATCTGTCCTGGCAAACAGGTTTGACAGATGGTGTCATCCAGACACACATGCAAATAAAAAAAAAAGTAAAATTACAGTGTAATGCATAGAATACACAATGAAAAGCAAAAGCAAAGCATTTACACCCAGATATCTCTGCCTTCAAGAAATCTAAAATGTTTTAAAAGCACTGGTGTAACTGGCACAGAGTTGATTGAAGTAATTCATAACCAGTTGTGAAACCAACAGCTCAGGTTTCATTGATTCAGAGTTTGTTAAATCTCCTTTCTGGATTACTCCCCAGGTGAGTAAAGTAGGAACTGAATAAAGATGAGAGGTAATCCACAGAACTGGAAGCAAGCAGACGTAGGAAGAGATAAGACCGGATGTTAAACCAATAAAAACCCAGGACATAGACTCCATATGAGAGTTAGTTTCCAATCTCCTCAATTTTATTTTTCACTGTACCACATATTTCTGGAACTACCTTTAAGTTTATTAGCTTAAACTGCTCTTTTCTCTCTGCTGTATCTACTTTAAAGGTCAAGTAGTTTCTGCAGACAGCCGACCAAAAACTCTGTGTGACCTTTTTTTTTTTCTTTCTTTTTTTTCTAGTCTGGAATTGAAGATGGAGATATGTATGATGGAGGTTGGTGCGCCGAGCACCTGGACCGCCACCAGTGGTTTGAGGTGGACGCCATCCATCCGACCCAGTTTACTGGGGTCATCCTGCAGGGCCGAAACTCCATATGGAGGTCAGGCAGTTTCAGGGTTATACAAACAAAAAACAAACAAACAAACAAAAGACAGCGAGACAGAGAATGTTATTTGTTGACAGTCTAGATCAGAGGTTTCAAACTCAGTTTCATCCACGGTCACATCATCACCATGGTAACCATGAAAAGGCCTAACCCTAAACAGCTTTGTTGTCAGAAAAAAATCTCAAATTTCACAGTTTGCAACTTTTTATTATAAAATTGAAGCTTTTGTACCAGAATCATATTTTTTTCTTGTATAACAGCAAATTTAAAGAACAAGACTTTTTTTGTTTAAAAAAAAGAAGCTAATTTTGTGGTAAAATTATGAATTTTGTAATATCCATCTTGAGACTTGAGATTTTTCTACTAAAATCACTTTTTCTTGTAAAAAAAAAAATTTAAAAATTAACTTTTTTCTTGTAAAAAAAAAAAAAAAAAGAGCAAATCTTGTAAAATGTCAAATTTTGAAAGATCGAGACTTTTTCTTTTAAGAAATAAAACTTTTTAATAGACAGTCACAAATATCACAAAACTGTGACTTTTGAAGTTAAAATTACTTTTTTTTAAACTGGAAAATATCAAGTTTATAAACATAAAAGTACAACAATTGTAAAATTGCAGATTGTGTACAATTTCAACTTGTTCAAAAAAAAAAAAAAATCACAAATGTTTGTTATAAAAACGTTAATTTAACAAAACTCACAAGTTTTGACAAAAGTTTAAAACTTTTTGTAGTGAAATGGAAACGCGTCCTAAATCCTCCAACTCAAACTTTTTTATCGTATAATCACAAATGTCACAAAACTGTAATGTTTTAACTGAAAATTATAATTTTCTTTTTGTTGGAAAAAAGAAATCCGCTAGAGCAGATAAGATGAAGAAGCGAGCCGGATTTGGTCCTGCGGGCTCGGAGTTTGACACGTGTTGTCCAGCAGCATGTTTAAAATCAGATCGAAAGCACTGAAAACGTTTTGTGTGTCTTAGCCTGAAACAAAAACTGAGCGACGCATTGTCCATTTGGTTCCATTGTCTCTTCTGGTCTGTGTTCCAGTTGGGACTGGGTCGAAACCTACAAAGTCCAACTGAGTAACGACTCTGTGAGCTGGCAAACCTGCATGAATGGGACCAAGGAGGTGGTAAGACCAACTTCCTGTGGCTCTGATTTTAAAAAACATATTGCACTTATCAAGACCAGAGGACACAGCTTGAAACCTGAGAAGTTTAAACAAATATAGCACAGCAAGACAGAACATAAATGTGGTTTGCATTAAGTATGGAAGGAAATCTTTTTATTATGCCAACTTATTATGCCTCTATGATGGTGCAATTGAATATATAAATTCTGAAATGCACATTATAAATGGTTAAATGTGCATGAACTCAAAAGTCCTCTCTTGGGTTTGAGCTGAGCATTCAGCTAAACATAAAAGGCTTTTTTTTTCTTTTTTTGTTCAATGCCACATGTGAGTTTTCATATTTTGGAAAATCAGAAATCTTTCCAGGGAAGTGGTAGCAGAAAGATTTGCACGGTTTTTCATTTCAAGAGCTCGCTGCCAAGGAGGTCATGTTTTCAGCTGTGTCATGATTATTATGAGGACTTTTGAAAGACACAAGTAATAACTTTTCCAGCTCAGATCCATCGTCGGAACATCTGGGAAGGCTACGCTGGCGTTTGTTTTAGTGTAAATCCAGATGCTGAAGCAGATAACTGAGTCTCAGACTGAACATGTTTGGCAGATCATTCAGCCTTGTTTTTGCTCTTTCCATTTCTGCATGTTCAGAATACAACAGAAGTGAGCACATCCCTTCCTGTATCAAGTAAAAATTCAAAATTATACCACCCTTAAATGTTTTAAGCAAAGGAACAGAGGAAAGATGGCTTTTCTCATCTACTTTTATTAAATTAACAGATTTATCTATCTAGTAGAGAACCCAAAAATGGAAAAAAAAGTGAAATTATATTTCAGCTACTTGCTGCAATTTGATATGAACAGAAGTAAATGTGTTTGATCAACATGTGATGAAGTTTCGTATTGATCACTAGCTCCTGAATCTAATCTATTCATATTGTGATCTAATAAATATTGTGACAAACTGTGATACCTGCAAAAATCCAGTTAATTAATGAAATATTGTAACATGTAACACCCATATTGTTGAGTAAAAAATACAAATCCCATAACAACTGTAGTTGTCAGTGCTGTGCATATCATTCTTTATTTGTGATTATAGATTTATTCCTCTGCAACTTGCAGAATACATTACATTAAATTAGATTAAAATGATTTTATTTAAATGAAATTGAAATGGCTTTACATTAAAAACTAAAATGTTTTTTTAATCTATTCAGTTCATTCAAATGCAGCTATAAACACATTTTTATTTTATCTTATGTTATTTTGATTTTTTTTGGCAAGGTATAGCACATTTCAGCAAAAAGAAGAAAGTAAAAGAATAAAATAAAGACACGCAGTTATTTTTGAGGGGGATTGAAAAATAAAGAAAATAAAAAACAATAGAGTAAAAGTTAGAATAAAGTTACAGTGCAGTATTGGAATTAAAATGACTTAACATTAAAAACTAAAATGGTTAAAATCTTTATTAGATTTTTATTTAAAAATTCAATAAAAATGGCTTAATAAAGATCGAACAAGACTATTTACTATTTTTTACTGAGGTGTCACAAAAGCTTTGATCTCCATGATAATGCCTTTACCAAGTCTGAAGTACGCTGTCTCTTATTCAGAGTAGAACCAATCAAGCACCTTCCTCCTTGGAATTAAAGAGCGATCAGACAAAAGAGTAATTAGAATTCATTGGCCAGCATTACGTGTGTAGCTGCAATTTGATTGGCTGACGCTTCTGTCCACGCCTGAAAAGTTGAAGTAGCTTCTCACAGGGTTAACACGACCAACCACAAACTGTAGAAGAGCTGAATAAGCTCCCTGTGGGGTCACTCACAAGTTAAATTACATTAATGGCATTATGATCCATCCATCTATCCATGCATTTATCCATCCATGCATGCATCCATCCATGCATCCACCCATTCATCCATCCATCCATGCATGGATGCATGCATCCATCTATCCATGCATCCATCCAGCCATCCATGCATGCATGCATCCATCCATCCATCTATCCATGCATCCATCCATGCATCCATCCATCCATGCATGCATCCATCCATCTATCCATCCATGCATGCATGCATCCATCCATCTATCCATCCATGCATGCATCCATCCATGCATTCATCCATCCATCTAGCCATGCATCCACCCATCTATCCATCCATGCATGCATCCATCCATGCATTCATCCATCCATCTAGCCATGCATCCACCCATTCATCCATCCATCCATTCATCCATCTTTAGGTCTCAGGTCAATCTTTTTTCTACTTTGTTTTGTTGTATGGCTTCATTTCAGGTGCAATCACTAACTGTAGTCAGTTTGACTTTAGTTTCCTTTTATTACTTCCACATCTTTGAGAGCACTCTCTTCTTTGTATAATCTGAATGTTTTATGCACTTTGCAAGCAAATCCTAAAAATGTTAAAGCAAACGCTGAATTGTGCAGATATTTGAAGGAAATCGTGATCCAGAGACTCCGGTTCTCGGCCTCCTTCCGGTGCCCACCGTTGCCCGATTCATCCGCATCAATCCACAGACCTGGTACTCCAATGGCTCCATCTGCCTCAGAGCTGAGATCCTTGGCTGTCGCGTCGACGGTAGGTCCACACCTGCAGCGTCGAGCCGTGGAGCTTTGAGTCAACAGAATAAAGTTAGTGAAACTACTTCCTCCCTCTCCACAGACCCAGCTGACATGTACGCGTCAGAGCATGAACGAAAATCAGAGGTTGATCTGGACTTCCGACACCACAACTACAAGGAGATGAGAAAGGTTAAGAGAGGCAGGATGAGTAACATCAGTTCCCATAAATGCCAGGATTTTTACTTCCTTTCCTCAACAGCTTCCAGATTTACTCAGAGTTCAGATTTAACCCCTTGAAGGCTTTCATTCCATCTTCTCTCTCTGACCCTGAAGCTCATGAAGTCTGTGACTGAGGAGTGTCCAGACATCACCCGCATCTACACCATCGGGAAGAGCTACATGGGCCTCAAACTTTACGTCATGGAGATGTCAGACAACCCTGGCAAACATGAACTGGGTGAGAGCATTCAAACATGTCTGAAGTTGAAATAAGATTCTAAAGTTAGATGTTAGCCTGAGTTTAGCTGTTCAGGGCCCCAGTGAAACATCCTGCAGTGTTTATACAGCCTGCTTTCTGTAGCAGCACCACACAGAGAGGCCCAGCGTCTTCTAGAGAAAGCCTCTCTTGTGTAAACAAACTGATACCTCTGTAATATTCTCTCTGAATCCTTTATACTCTACTCTAGCTCAAAAGTGAACTGTAGCCATTCCACATATGCCAAAAAAGTGTAAATAAATCAAGTGCAGTACAGCATATTTTGCTTTCTTCTCAGAAAAATGGCATAAACACATTTTTAAATTGTTTCAATCCCTTTAGAAGATGATAGTTATTTTTTTCTAGAGTGTCAACAGCTGTTATAGATTTGAGTGGCTTCACATCTAAGTGGAAACCGGAGCTAAGTACATCAGGAAAGAGGCAGGCAGTTGGGCATTTTGTAATTTTTTTGAGTTATAAGAAGTTCGTATCAGGCACAGATCTTGGGTCGCTGGAGATTTTATATTCAGGAATGTCTGCCATCATGTCTGGCCAAAACTAAGTTAGCTGTGGAGCAGCTCCACAATCTTGTTTAACAAGAAAAGTCTTATCTAAGGTGAATGAATGTGTTTATGAGTTTTACAGGAGAAACTAAATCGGAAGTCAAACCGTACAATATTTAATTCTTTTGCAGGCGAACCAGAGTTTCGCTACGTGGCAGGGATGCACGGGAACGAGGTCCTGGGTCGAGAGCTCGTCCTAAACCTCATGCAGTATATGTGCAAAGAGTATAAAAGGGGAAACCAGCGCATCGTACGGCTGATCACCGAGACACGAATCCACTTCCTGCCCTCCATGAACCCTGACGGATATGAAGAAGCTTATGAGAAGGTGCTTCATACTTTAATGCATGTGTGTAAACTCGAGGCCCATGGGCCAAATCTGGCCCTAATCTTCATTAGATCTGGCCTGCGAGCGAGTGCAAAGACAAACATTAACTTCTAAATAAAACATTTCTGAGGAAATGTCAGTGTGACTGCCCGTCCAATTCAATACTGATATAAGAAAATGGAACAACTGTGGTAGAGAGCAGCTGGTTTATGTCAAAAAAGTCAGGATTTAGCAAACGTTTGAAAAAGATTTTACAATAAAAATGTCAATTTTTGTCAAAACGTAACAAAAAAAAAAAAAAACTTTAAAAATTAAAGATGTCATTTTAGTACCAAAAGTTTAAATTATACAGAATTTGCAATTTTATGACTTGTAATTTTACGTCCAAACGTTGCAAAAAGTAGATATTTTCCAACCAAAAAATTTGTCGACATCTTTACAAAAAAATGACTTTGTTATTGTGATTTTAGAAGAAAACAAAATGTGATTTTAGTTCAAAAGCCTCAATTTTACGATAAAAGGCAATTTTGTAAAACTTGTGATTAAACATAAAAACAACAGCTTTTTGGGAAAGGCAGGAATCCTTTAAAGCCTTTAATGGTAACCATGACGATGATGTGGCTCAGGATGAAGTAGAGTTCATGCCTTTGCTTTTATGTGTTTTCATCTTTTCTCTTTTACCAGTTAACATCAAGTAGAGAGAGAGCAGGTCTCTCCTGATCCATGATGACATTGATTGTGTTTCTGCTGCAGGGCTCAGAACTGGCCGGATGGGCCGACGGACGGTACACATTTGAAACAATCGACTTGAATCACAACTTCCCGGACCTGAACAACATAATGTGGGACGCCCAAGAGCTGGCAGCAGATAAATCCAAAGTGTCCAACCACTACATCCCCATCCCAGAATACTACACTCAAGAAAATGCCACAGTAAGGAGAGAAACTTCTTCTTCTTCTCTTGTGCAATAAAGTCATTCCTTGCTTTGGCACCATCTGGTGTTTGTATTAAGAATGACACTTTATGTTAAGCAAAACTCTTGACTCAAAACAGTAAATAACAGTAACAAACTCAAAATAAATTTACCAGAGGACCTATTAAAAAAGATGTCAATAGTTCTCAGTGTAGAGCGTTGCTTGTGTTAAAAGCAGTTCTCATCGATGTCGTGTGGGATTGTTGGAGAAGAGGAAGTGTGTGGTTGCACTTTAGTGGCGTGCAGGCTTTAAATCAGGAAATATTTTCAGAGTGAGGGGGCTGCTGTGTTCCTGGAAGCCCCAGCATTGTCACTCTGAGTTTGGTAATCATTTCTTTGTCTGTTGGGCAGACGTTCTCCATCTGGATGGTGACACAAGTGGAAATTTTTCATTTGCTGTTATCTCTGGCTTATGTCTAACATGAAACTGGCATTCAACATTATTTTTTATTTTTTTATTTATTTGTATAGCACATTTAAAAACAGGCAGTGTTGACCAAATTGCTTTACTGGCAAATATCAAAAAACATCAAAACACAGCAGAGTAAATAAAATAATTAAATAGATGTCATTATTCAGCTCAAATTAAAGGACAATGAAAAGATATGTCTCAAGCAAAGACATGAATATATCAAGAGTTTTTGAAAGTATTTGCAGAGAACAGGACCAAAAAAGCTCAGTTACCTCTGTTTTTAAGTCTAACATCTGGAACCATCTGGCTGGAAGACCTCAGTGTTGTGAGAGGAGCAGGATAAGAGAGATAACCAACATATAAAGAATTACAATAATCCATCAGCCCTGAAGTTATAAAAGCACACGAGTTGTTCAAAACTGTATATCTATGGCAGGTATGGATGGCTTCACTTTGGATAACTCTCTCAGCTGGAAGAATCTGCTTTTCACATTAGAGCTAATCTGTTTATCAATCTGTGTTGTTTATCTACTGCAGTGTTTCTCAACCAGAGGTGGTCCCTGGACCCCTAGTGGTCCATGGAGTAATTGCAAGGGGTCCGTGACAATAAAATATGTTTTAAAAAGATCCTCTGACATTTATAGAAATAGCTTATTATTTTACTCAAATGTGACCGAAACCTTTATCTACCTAAACTAAAGAAGGTAACATGACCTATTCTTTCTCTTTCACAAGTGTAATTCATTGTTTTTTAATAAGAAATCTTGCACCTGTTTGCATTGTTGAAGTTATTGCATGACACTGTTAATACAAACTTAACACGATCTACATCCTTTTCAAATTATGAGCCCCTTATCATTTCAGTGGACATACACCATTCATTTGTTAAAAATGCTTTTATTGCAAAAAGTTTGCAGGAAGCTCTGGGGGGGAAAACTAATTAACTTGCAAACTTCAAGTTAGCACTAGAAATTGCAATGATGTTAGAAAAAAAAAGAGACAAAGGGGGGCAGGCAACATGGAGAAATGGCTCATATAAAAAAAAAAAAAGACCGCACCAGAAAAGAAAAAAGAAAAAAGAGAGCATACTAGATCTACTGTATGTTTAACACTTTGCTTTATCAACTTTGCTTTTGGTTTTGGAATTTGGATTCAGCGAGAATGAGACAAATGAAAAAGTCATGGGCAAAAAATGTGCTGTCCATGCTCTATTTTGGTTCCTGATGCAACTCTCCTGCTGTCTTGGTGTGAAGGTCGCCTTCTCCAGATTCCATTTTTTTCACATCCTTTTATGTTCAGCGGGATTAAGATCAGGAATAACAGAGGACTTTTCTAATATATCCTCCTTTTTTCCCCCAAAGAGCCATTCTCCATTCGACTGTGTACTTCCAGCCATTATTCTGTGGAAGGACGCTCCTACAAGCATGTGCCACTCCATGGTGTCTTGTGACTTCATTGTACCATGAACCAGATGCAGCAAAGTCTCCGTTTCACAGCTTCTTTTTTTTCTCACAGAAACTTGTCAACATTCATTTTTAACAAATCCCAGACTGGTGTTTTAATGTTCATGGAGCTCATTGTTAATAAAAAGGTTGATTAATCCTGTGATCAGACAGTGACATAACATCGACCTTAAAGTTCAGCTTGAATGTCTTTGGGTCTTTTATTGGCTCTTCATCTACCACCCAAACTATCCTTTTGAGTTCCTCTTGCTGGTGCATCATGCACCATGGACCTTGTACATCTTCAATGTTGGCAGTGGAGGGCACAAGAACATGAAGCTCTTTTAACACGTCGACCCATAACTTTTATTTTATTTGTATTTTTTGAGCTCATCAGAAAACTCTGCTGACTCTGAGCCATGTACTTTGTATTTGCATATTGGAATCACGGTGCTGACTCTACCCATTTGACTAAACAGTGGCTATGCCTTCCATTTGTGTCCAGGTTGCACCAGAGACGCGAGCCGTCATAAGCTGGATGCAGGAAATTCCCTTCGTGCTCAGTGCAAACCTCCACGGGGGAGAGCTGGTCGTCACTTATCCCTTCGACTGCACCCGTGACTGGGCCCCCCAGGAAAACACCCCCACGGCCGACGACGCCTTCTTCCGATGGTTGGCCAGTGTCTACGCCTCGACTCACCTGGTCATGGCCAACCCCGACCGGCGCATCTGCCACTACGAGGACTTCCAGCAGCACAACAACATCATCAACGGCGGAGCATGGCACACAGTCCCTGGCAGTGAGTCAGCTCCATCGGCCACCTGACAGTTGTAAAGCCAGAAATGCTGTCTGGAGGATGTTGCAGAAATAAAGTTACTTTCTGCATGGTCAGTCCCTCTGTACCTTTCCTGCAGGTATGAATGACTTCAGCTACATGCACACCAACTGCTTTGAGGTGACGGTGGAGCTGTCCTGTGATAAGTTCCCTCATGCCACTGAACTTCCCATCGAGTGGGAAAACAACAAGGAATCTCTTCTGGTTTACATGGAGCAGGTCAGTCTGCGTCGACATCATCCAGGTGCATGAAGGAAATGACGCACGTTATCGAGCCTTCAGTGTCATACGCTTTTCTCTTTGTGCAGGTTCACAGAGGGATCAAAGGCGTCATCAGAGACAAGGTCAGCAAACAAGGAATAGCAGATGCAATCGTCAAGGTGGAGGACCACGGCCACGACATCCGATCAGGTCAGTCGCTCAGTTTCAGCATCAGAAAATTTCTACTTCAACTCTAAGTCCAGTGATACCACTGTAACTTTACAGTGACATTAATGTGGCTATGCAGTGATACTAATGTACCTTTGCAGTGACACTAGTGTAACTTTGCAGTCATACTAATGTGATTTTGCAATGGCATTAATGTAACTTTGTAGTGATACTAATGTGATTTTGCAATGGCATTAATGTAACTTTGCAGTGATACTAATGTAATGTTGCAGTGACATTAATTTAGCTTTGCAGTGATAATAATGAAAGGTTGCCGTGGCATTAGTGTAACTTTGCAGTGATAATAATGTAACGTTGCAGTGACATTAATGCAACGTTGCAGTCACATCAATGTAACTTTGCAGTGACATTAATGTAACGTTGCAGTGATACTAATGTATTTTGCAATGGCATTAATGTAACGTTGCAGTGGCATTAATGTAACTTTGCAGTGATAATAATGTAACGTTGCAGTCACATTAATGTGACTTTGCAGTGACATTAATGTAACTTTGCAGTGATACTAATGTAACGTTGCAATGATACTAATGTGATTTTGCCGTGGCATTAATGTAACTTTGCAGTGATACTAATGCAATGTTGCAGTGACATTAATGTAACTTTGCAGTGATACTAATGTGATTTTGACGTGCCATTAATGTAACATTGCAGTGATACTAATGTAACGTTGCAGTGATACTAATGTAATTTTGCAGTCACATTAATGTGACTTTGCAGTGACATTAATGTAACTTTGCAGCTTCTTCTGAGGATTGAGGACACCTGAGTGGTAACATGCTGAAAGCAAGAGAAGGACAAATAAAAATGCAAGGGACTATGGAATTATTCTACTCCCTTGTCTTTTTCTCTATCCAACTTTGCATCCTTTCATATTTGTTTTACATTGGAAATGGGGAACACACAGCTGAACTAGGTCGTACTTATACTTTCGTTATTTTTTATGTCTCACAGCTGCTGACGGGGACTACTGGCGTCTGCTGAACCCAGGCGAGTACAAGGTTGTGGTTTGGGCAGAGGGCTACATCCCTGCCATGCGTCGCTGCCATGTTGGCATGGAGCCACGTCCTACAATCTGCGACTTCACCCTGAC
>JBAMYA010008309.1:0-17828 GCA_037176975.1 Arrhamphus sclerolepis | reverse complement strand
TAGATAGATAGATAGATAGATAGATAGATAGATAGATAGATAGATATACATATATATACGTACACATATATAGCCTACATACAGCCTTTGCTCAATACTTTGCTAATGCACCTCTGGCAGCAATTACAGCCTCAAGTCTTTTTGAATCTGATGCCAACAGCTTGCCACACCTATCTTTAAGCAGTTTCTCCCATTCCTCATTGCAGAACGTCTCCAGCAAGAGTTGGTGAAACAAGCATTTTCTGATCTTTCCAGAGACGTTCAATCAGATTCAAGTCAGGGCTCTGGCTGACCACTCAAGGACATTCCTCTGATGTCTTGGCTATACGCTCTGGGTCATTGTCCTCCTGAGAGATGAACCGTCGCCCCAGTCTGAGGTCCAGAGAGGTCCAGAGCAAGTGTCAATCCATGATGTCTCTGTACATTGCTGCATTCATCTTTCCCTCTATCCTGACTAGTCTCCTCGTGCCACTGAAAAATATCCCCACAGCATGATGCTGACACCACCATGCTTCACTGTAGGGATGGTTTGGCTTCGTGATGAGCGGTGCCTGGTTTCCTCCAAACATGATGCATAAGTTCAATCTTTGTCACAGCAGACCTGAGAATTTTATTTCTCGTGGTCTTAGAGTCCTTCAGGTGTCTTTTGCTAAACTCCAGGAGAGCTCCCATGTGCCTTTTACTAAGGAGTGGCTTCCATCTGGCCACTCTACCATACAGACCTGGTGGATTGCTGCAGAGACGGTTGTCCTTCTGGAAGGTCTTCCTTTCTCCACAGAGGAAAGCTGGAGCTCAGTCACGGAGAAGACCTGATGGTCACTCTGTTACAGGTCCTTCTCCCCTGATCACTCAGTTTAGATGGCCAGCCAGCTGTAGGAAGAGTTCTGGTTGTTCCAAACTTCTTCCATTTACAGATGGTGGAGGCCAATGATGGCAGATGATTGGGAGCTTCAAAGCAGCAGAAATGTTTCTGTACCCTTCTCCAAATTTGTGCCTTCAGAGAATCCTGTCTTGGACGTCTGCAGACAATTCCATAATGTTATTTCATGGCGTATTGCTATTGGATAGTTAGCTGACAGAGATCATAAAGGCAACAACAGACTGTCCCACTCTGAGACCATTCCTCCATTTGTGACACTGCTGATATCTGTTGCAGCCGTCTTTGGTCGTTCATCTGCTCTTTTATCATTGTGAGATCGACCACCACCTTTTCTGAGCCACAATGGACCATTTTTACCACCACTGACCATCTTTAGTCGGAGACAGCTGAAATCATACAGTATGAACCCGACATTACATTATTTTCCTTGTGACTCTGTATGTTTGACAAGCACTGAACCTGCCACCAAACTATCATAAGATATTTGTTAATTCAGCCACACAACAGAGTTGACATTCATATGAAAATCTGTCCAATCCAGTTTTGTGCATCCTTTTTTATAAATCCTCATTGCAGATATTCTAACACAGCTTCTCTGTTGGTTAGTATTACCAGTGGCATCTCGATTTTATCTGAAAGCCATGTAACTCAGCCCAACAAATAATCACACTTAAACACACAGGTTATGTATGTTGTACTATGAGAAAAACCCCTAAACTAAGCACATACACACACACAAAAAAAAACCAACTGTAATTAATTGGTATCAATGATTAGGTGGATAATAACCATAACGCTTTCATGTTAATCGGCAATAGATTACAGTTTTACAGTTTTCACAAATGGAGCTGCACTTTTTTGCCATCTGCTGCAGCTCATCTTAGACACATTACAGTCATGCCAGTTGCATAATACTATACTATCACCTTATTTAAAAAAATTTAAAAAAAGCCTAAAACCTGCTCATAAAAACCGATCTGGACTTGAAAAGTAAAGAATGATTTCATTCAGCAATAATTGGGTTAGTGAGTTTCAAATTATATTAAAGACTCAAGATCCCCTTTTGGTAAAATCCCAACAGCCTGTCAAGCTCATTTGTCAAAATTATCAAGCAATTACTGCACATAGTTAATTAAGTGATTTAAACTAACACACAGTCCAAATGAAACACCCAATTATGAGTTTTTTTTTTCCTTATATGCCATTACTGAAAGTATAAATGAGTGTCAAAGAAGGATTTAAAAGTAGATATTTTAGATACTTTTACAGATTTCTTCGGTCAGGACACACCTGTACACCTGTAGCTCCAGCCGATTCAAGATGGCAGTCAGAAATGACTGGCTTTGCCGTGGCATACCAAAATAAAAGCTGCTTAAAATGACCTTCAAAATAAATCTTTCCTCTGGCAGTAGTACAAGGCTTGAAATCAGATACTCTGTTTAGGTTCCATCTATCATCAATGAATTTACTAAATCAAGTTAAAGTTTAATTCTATTCCATCCATCCATTATCTATACCCACTATGTCCTTTGCAGGGTCTCGGGGATCTGCTGGAGCCTATCCCAGCTCACTTTGGGCGAAAGTTTAATTCTATTGCACATTTCAAACAACAAGAAGTAGACCAAAGTAGAAATTGCACAGATTACATCAAAACAAAGTCTACAGTAAACATTAAACTGAGAACAATAAAACATAGATGAATAATAGCACTTGCAAACCCATGAGCATATTACAAGCAATATATTTAATAGCTAAATTCTGGAAAAAAAAATAGACAAACCTGCTCTTTTGCACTGGATTTAAAAAATGTCACATTATTTGGCCATGAAAAAGATAACTTATATTCTCAAGAGAAAACTGAGTTAGAAAAGTTAAAAAGATGTGGGATCCCTTTATATCGCTCTCAGAATTATAGGAAAAGCAAAAGAAAAATAGATTTCTGCCCATACTTGTCAATCTTTAAATGTATTTCTTTTGTTTTGTTTTGTTTTGTTGTCTGTGCATCACTGTAATATTTTTCTTTCCAGGTTCATTATTATATACCAGTTATAATTCATTACCGTGTTGTACTAATTAAATTCGAAATAAGGATACTGGTTTTATTAAAAAGAAACAATAAAACATGATAAATAAAACAATAATGAAATAAATTAATTAATAAAACTAATTTACAAAATGAATAAAATAAAAGATCAGGATAAACTATTCCAAAGTTTGGGAAATTATTGGCAGAAAAAAGAAGGTCCAGTATGGAGCCTTGAGGAACCCCATAACTTTGTGGGGACACAACTGAGGAATATTGGCCTGAATTAACAGAAAATCTTCTCTCAGACCATTAGACTCAAACCATTTCAGAACTGTAAAGGGTTAAAAAAGGTTAAAAATTTTAAAAATCTTTCATAGTTCCCCCTAAAAGAAAACATTTTTTTAAAAAAAAGCTATAAATAAAAGAAAAACAAAGCAATGACACTCTATCTCAATGAATCCATATTGAGATTTTGTTGTTTTCTTTTTAAAGGTATTTTTGGTTCTAGTGGCCTTTATTAGCAGGAAGGAGAGAGAGGAGGAAGACCTGCAGCAAAGGGTCACAGGCCGGGAGCCGGACCTATGACCTCGGCAGGACTTCTAGCCTTCGTACATGGGCCACTCGCTCTATCCTGCGCCACCCAGCAGCCCATATTAAGAATTCTTTAACCAGTTTAGAGTTAATTTAATTTAAAATCAACTTAATTCCAGTTAAACTGCCTATTCTCCCTTTTATTCAGTTTATGTGAATGTATTTGGTCCTAAATCCTTCCACAGAATTGTGTTCATCATTTTGAATTTTCACTCAAAGTTGAGCTGCAGCAAGACCAAAAGCCCTAATTAAAAGTAACGAATTAAAGTTCCGTATCTCTTTGTCAAATACTCGCCCACACACAGCCTCTTTCCCATAAATGAAATTTGCTGTGGTCTCAGACAGCTGCAGGGTTTGCTGGTTTCTTAACAACTTAATTAAGCAAATCTCTCCTTATTCCACGGAGGTAATGAGCATAATTTAACAGGGATTAAACTATCTCCAGGGCTGAAAATTAAGTCTTTGTACTTTATAAATCTTATCTTCCTTCATCCGTCCGACTCACTTTCCATCCAGGATTAATAAAGGCAGGAAGACCATCAGCCTTTCCTTGTATTTCTCTTTTTTTAATTTGCTTGGTTTTAATACTAGAATTCTGATTAGAATATTCAGAAATATGACTCTGAGTCAGAGGTATGTGTCTTTATCAGTTTACCAGATAATCAGTTACGCTCTCAGGTGCAGAAAGAAAATAAAACATCTGCAGTAACCAAACAGCGTGGAGACAACGTACCACATAAATGAGGTAAACTTAAATTGATTTTTTTGAATGTCACTGCATTTGCTGTAATTTTAAGCTTCAATGACAGGAATATGTAAATAAACAAAAATAATAATTTAAAGTTAAAAAGTCCCTATTTTGTGACATTTGTGATTGTACGATAGAAAGGTTGTTAAAAAAAAAACAAAAAAACAACATCTTGCAGAATTTGTAATTTTACAACAAAAAGTAGCTTTATACAGAAATAGTTTACATTTTTGGAATTTGTGGTTTTACCAGAAAAAGAAAAAAAAGAAGAAAGATTCACTTTTTTCTTAAATAATATTGCAAAAATAGTCATTTTGCAACAAATTTTCTTTTTTAACGCACAAAGTAAGCTCTTTGAATATTGAGATTACACCAGAAAAAAATGTGATTTTACAAAAGCCTCAGTGTCATGTGTCATCTTCTCCGGCTTATCCGGGGTCGGGTCGCGGGGGCAGCAGCCTAAGAAGGGAGGCCCAGACCTTCCCATCCCCGGCAACTTCTTCCAGCTCAACTGGGGGAATCTAAAGGCGTTCCCAGGCCAGCTGAGAGACATAGTCCCTCCAGCGTATCCTAGGTCTTCCCTGGGGTCTCCTTCCGGTTGGACGTGCCCAGAACACCTCGCCAGGGATGCAGAGGAGCAGCGGTTCGACTCCAAGCCCCTCCTGGATGACCAAGCTTCTCACCCTATCTCGAGATGAAGAGATACGGTGAGAAGCTCTGGCCAGAGCAACGCGCATCCTCCACCCAGTAAGGGAGGGCCCGGCCACCTGAAGGAGGAAACTCATTTTGGCCGCTTTTACTCGAGATCTCGTTCTTTCAGTCACCACCCACAGCTGGTGACCATAGGAAAGCCTCAGTTTTGACATTTTGTGAAATATGAAATTCTATTACAAAATTCACATTTAAATTTTTTTTTTTTTTTATGTTTTTATACACCCGAGTCCAGGAACTAACTGGAAATTTGACATCACACCTAGTTGAAAAATAAAGAATAAAAGGCCCTTTAACGGTATAAACATGGTGATGATTTGGCCCAAGATGCAAAAGAGTTTGACCCTGACAGAATAAATGAGACAAACTATACATGAATGATGTAACAGAACTTAGCACTGGACATATGGTTGTCTGGACTGTAGACAAGATAGAACGTGTTTGTTCTTTTCCTTCTTTGTTTCAAGAACTACAAAAAATATACATATATAAAACACACATACATTTTTTTTTTGATGTTCAAGTGTCAAGTTATCGATCTTTCATTATCGACAGGTCTTTTTAAAAGGTAATTGTACCCATATTGGATTTCTGAGGATTTTCACATGAGAGATGAGAACCCCAGAATAATCCACATGTAAATTCTTCTTCTTCTGCTTGGAACCTATTTTATAATACAATAACAATGGAGAGGTAATTACACTTTTTGACCATCTTACTGGATTATGGAAAAGGTCATACCAGGAGATAAGTACCAGATGAAGAACAGCTAATTGTTACATTTGCTGATAAGCGACAAAAGAACAAATTATCAGTGCATACCTGACAGTTACTGATTTATCATTTTTTTAAACCATGCCTAATGTTTGAAAAGGGTTTAATTGGTAGATGCTCATATAAGGGTAAAAGATTCAAGATTATGGATTCAAGGAACCGCTTCTTTACACATTCAGCCTTTGAAGAGCACTTTCTGATCAAATTAAGTTCTCATCCACTTAAAAGCACCATCTTTGGGACGCTCAACTGTGTTTGGCCTGCCTGCATGCTTTCATGAGCTCACAAACTGGGCTAATGATGTCCACCAGGACCTGAACTGGCAGGGATGGTGTTAAATGCTGCCCCCTGCTGGTGTTTCTGCTCTAACGTTTTTGATGATAAATTCTGTAGATGGACTTTTTAATAAGAGTCAGACCTATTTTTTCTTCTTCTTCTTGTGAACAAGAGATTTAGTCTCTCTGGGTTTTTTTCAAATTAAGGATTTTTAAATAGTCAACTTTTCTGCATTTATCAGCATTGCACCCAACAGATGGAGGAAAAAATAAAAGCCTGCGAGATGTTTGATATGTGTGTGTATGTGTGTATATGCATACATACATGTATATATTTGTTTTTCCTGAAAACCGTGTAGTGAAACGTAAAGTGTAGAGTGAACGAAAATTGTGTAAAATCATCATCACTTTGTTATATTTTGAACATGATTGCCACATCATCACCATATAACAACACATTTTTGGAAATCAGTTTGCACTGCAGATTAATGGAAAAAATCAGTCAGAAGTTACTGTTGTGATGGAGATACCAGCAACTTCATAACTTCAAAATTTTGCAGTGAAGGAAATAAATAAAAGTGTCTTGGGGGGAGTATGTAGAATATAAGAATGTTGAAATTATTCATGAATGAGTAAGTCAATACTTAAGTCTTAAGAGCCATTTACAGTGAGACATTTAGAATTTGAATGCCACCACTGTCCAATATTTCAAACACCATAAAACATATGACCTGCAGAGAAATTGCAAAACAAGAAAAGGCGCGTGAATATCTAAAGGCAGTCGAGCAGAACATCCTGTTTGACCATTTAAAAAACTGGGTTCGACTTTCTGGTACAATATTGGCGTAAGTCCTGTCTATAAGATGGGAACTGTTTTGTGTCTGACAACAAATCTGAGTGTGGAGTTCCACAAGGTTCCATTTTGGGGCCTTTGTTGTTCAACATCCAAGTTGCTCAACTCATGAAAAAGTACAAAATATGTTACCATAACTATACAGATGACACAAAAATCTATATAAGTATCATACCAGGAGACTACAATCCAGTTCAAATACTGATCAAATTAAAGTGTATGTGCCAGAACTTCCTTCAGTTAATAGAAAAAAGAAATAATAATAATAATGATAGAAATAATAGTGTTTGGAGACAAGAAAGAAAGAATAAAAGTCAGCACTCAGCTCTAAGCAGTGATGCTAAAACTCAAACCCTTACTTCCCAAACCCCAACCACAACATATTTATATACCAGATATTTGTACATTTTTGTAGCTCTCCTCTCTCTGTTCTGTCTTCCTCCTCATGTCTTCCTTTACCCAGCTGGCTATCAGCAGGAGGTTCCCCCTACAACTGATCCAGGTTCTGCTCAAGGTTTCTTCCTAAGAGGGAGTTTGTTTTTTTCTTGCCACTGGCTTTTCCATGTGCTCAGGGGTCATGCTCTGGGTTTCTCAGAAGCACTTGGAGACAACTTTGTTGGGAATAGATGCTATAGGCTATAAATAAAACTGAAGTGAACTTTAATTGAAATGAAAAATCAAGAGCCAAGACAGAAATCTGCGTGCAGTTCTGGGCTCAGACCTGAATTCCAGATCTTAGATCTTTACACTGGCTACCTGTCAGCCCCAGAATAGACTTTAAAATCCTTGCTGCTGGTTTATGAAACTGAAGGGTCTAATGATCTCCAGGTTCATTATGAACCAACCAGAACCTGCATTTCATGATGTATTCTATTTTAACTCTCTTTAATTTTTTTACTGTGCTTTTAAACTGTTTTACTTTTTAATGTTTTTTATAGAAAGCACTCTGAATTAAATCTACAAATAAACTTGCCATTCCTAAATGAAAATGTTCTCTTTTAAGCCACAGTGATGAGAGGAGTTTAGAAATAAAGCCCATGTTGAACTAAATCCAACTTATTTAAGCATTTGCATCAAATTGAGAATGGCAAAGAAGTTAAGATCTCAACTTAATCTCTGAAAGAGGAAGAGGAAAATCAGGAAAAGGCTCCATCAGAGCTTGTTAATCTCTGACAGGTTGTGTAAACACCTCGTGGTTGGACGTTGAGACGACTCCTCTCTGTTCTTTCTAATACTGATAAACCTGCCACTGCACTTTCCCAAGCCAGGGGAGGCGATCTGCACACACGAGTATAAACACAAGCAGCTGCTATCAAACAAGGCAGATTTGTTTTTAATGAACTAATGAGCACATAGTGAAAAAAAAATCAATCATCAGTGACTGGCAAGACTGGCAAGTATTTATGGATATTAAAGAAATATGACACTTTATGAATACAGGAAAATTTCTTTTCAACATATACTTTACATATTTATCAAGTTCCTCAGAAGTCACACAGTGATTTTAAAGGGATGATGCGTTTAAAGACAGTTTGATGTGGAGCTGTAGGTGTCTTCAGGCAGCTCTCCCAGCAGCTCATCCAGGTCATCATCTGCAAAACAGACGGGACAGAATTTCAATAACTTCGCCTTCAGTTTCGAAAACAATAAAGACAGCTAGAGTGTGCTGGTGATAGAAGAGCAGAGCAATGATTAGCCTGATGTTGAGATAAAAAGCGGAGCGGATCACAGCAGGGGCTCTGAATACACTCCATGTGCAGATGTGCAAATCAGGTGAGCTGCTGATGCATGCAGGGAAATTCAAAGTTCAGCTTGAGGGTGGCGTCAAATCAAAGATCATGTTAACTACGTCAAAACAGTAAATGCGCTGCATGAAGCTCTTTTATCAGCTTCGCCACATATCAGAAGCCTTTCAGATTGGATCCAACAGACATTTTACATCATTAGAGAAGAAAAAGCACCAGGCATGAAGAGACATTCAATGTCTGACCAGGTCTGAAAAACAACCTGCATGTTTTTACTGACCTGCATCCCAGACGGCGTCCTGCAGCGATGGGTTCCCAGTGCTCCTCTGGAGGCCACAACTGGAGCCGACCCATTTGTCATTCTCTGTGTGCGTCTGCGCTGGAGGGTCTTCAGACCTCCCCACACATTTCCCCCCCACGTTTTCCTCAGCGTCCTCTTCGTCAAACACCAGCTGCATGCAAGACACCGGCTCCTGGCAGCTGGTGGGAGCTGGAGCAGCTGGCAGCTGGATGGGCTCCTGGGTTGGGGCAAAAAGTTTAAAAAAACAAAACAAAACAAAACAGCAAACAAAAAGGCACACAATGATGGGAAAATTCATGGACTAATTGGTTCTGGTGCTCACCAGAACAAGCGGTGGGAGCTGACTGGAGGACAGACTGACTCCATCAGCGGCGTAGATCCTCAACAGGTTGTTGGACGTCACGTTCAGGTAGTGGTTTCGGTGTGAGGGAGAGAACACGCCAACCTGTTCTCACAGGAGAGATCAAACCGCTGCTTTAAGGACACCATCATGGCTGGTACGTACACGACTGCAGGAGGTGGATCTCACCTGTTTGAGCAGCAGGACGGATCCAACCTTCAGCTCCTCGCCTCTGTCCTCTAACAGACGTCGGTGAACAGTTCCCTGAATCTCCCCTACAGACCCCAAAAAAGAAAAGAAAATTAGAGCCAGCAGCATCAAACACTGACCGTTTATGGGTTTTGTGGATATATCTCAGTTATCATGAACCAACAGATGGAATAAAAACTGTAAATCTTTAATAATGTTTTTGTGTAGCACGTATCCTCCAGGCCAAACACACGTTAATTAAAGAAAAAAAATACTAAATTTGCAGGACATTTTTATATGATTTTAAATCTTGAGTTATTTATGCTGCAGCATCTGTGTTCACTCTCAGTGGCTGTTTTAGTTTTATAGACGTGTGAGAGCTTGAAACCGTCAGTGTGGCATAAAAACAAGCTATGGATGTATGAAACCATCAGTTAGAGCTTCAGAATGTGTAAATTCCAGTCAGTGAGTACACATCTGCTATAAATAAATCAGCAAAAAAAAACAAAACAAAAACAACACATCCAGGGAGAGGGCATCAAAGGGTCTTAAAAGCTAAAGGTTTATAAAGACATAATGGAGTAAATATTTCAACAATCCAGTCTGAGGCTCGATTGAGTCAACCTCTGAAGATGACACTGATTATGTGGATCACTTTTGATTGAAGAGCTGCAAATAAAAAAGTCGGAAGAGAGTAAGAGTTCATGACATCGTCAAATCTAAAGGCAACTCTAACTCAGAAGTAGATCAGAGGGAAAAACAAACAAACAAACAAACTACAGAGTTTGAAGTGGTACTCAGTAAAAACTTAAAAGCCTGAGATTTAAAGCAGGCACGGTATTTTTCCAGGAATTATCACCATTTACTTTGCTCTGAATAAAACATCTGTACAAACATGCAATGAAACGAGTAATGAGTATTTTTTGTTTTGACCAGCTGACTGCTGGCAACTATGCTCTAAAGAAAAATATCCAGTGAGGTGAATAAAAGGAAAAGAGAGGCGAGCCGACTCTCACTGGATGGGAGCTGGCTCTAAAAACATCCACTCGTTTGTGAGCGACACATCACAGCTGTCCACAGACACACAAATGCAGTCATACCAGATTCATCCACGACCTCTGACACTTCCTTCCAAGATTTATTTCTGTGTGTCTGTGGGACCACAGACTTTGTTAAAATAAAATAAATAAATAACAAGGGTGACTGAACACTGTAATTACAAATTTTCCCTCCACCTTTCGTACCAGATGGATACGAGCCGCTACAAACCCACCCTCATATATGATTTCATTTCACTCTAGCTGCCTAGCAGCAACCTGATTGGCTGACACATGCAATGGAGGTTGAAGATTTCGCTACTTTTGACGGAAGCGTCAGCTAGGACACAACACACACAACCCACAATTCATTTCACCAGTGGATGACGTCCCCCCCCTTCAAAATCGCACATGACGCGTACGTGTGAATCCACCGTTATTTCGTGCAGTTGGGAGGGTGACAAAGATGGTGTATCATTCAGCTCTGATCTGGCTCTGTGATGTCGTCGCTCGCGTGCAAAAGTGAACGGTTGAGTGAATGAGAAATTTTCAGAAGTGGGCTCCCTCAAACCAGGAGGCAGGCGTTCATTACATCACAGCTTTTCATCTGGTTTCACACTTCAAAACACCCACTAAAGACTCAACTTCTGAAAGCTTTTTTTTTTCTTTTTTTTAATAATATGTCCCCTTCAAATCTAACATTTCACTGGGGAATCTGTTAAAACGATTATTTTGCATCTTTGTGAGATTATTAAAGATTGTTGAGTATAAATGGATTTTATTGTGCAATGAAACTGATCCAGTAAAGGAAATGATTGATGACTTATTTTATGTCAAAATGTGGCAAAAAGTGGATATTTTCCAACAAAAAAATGAAATCTGAAATAATAAATTGTGATTGTACGATTAGAAAGTCTTGATTGTTGGAGGAAAAAAGTTTTTTCAGTCAAAAGTCAACTTTTTAAAATTTATTTTACAAGGGAAAGAAAGTGATTTTTGTACAATCCTAATTCCAATGAAGTTGTGTTGTTGTGTAATACGTTAATAAAAACAAAATACAATGATTTTCAAATCCTTTTCAACCTATATTCATTGAAAACACTTCAAAGACAAGACAATGCTCAAACTGATAAACTTCAAAATATTCACTCATTTTGAATTTTGGTAGGGTAGGGGGTTGAATGCTTGGGTGCAACTTGGGAGGCGGGATTAATTATTTTTATTTAAAAACAGTATCTGTTCCACTGCCTTCAGTCACTTACTGACAATCAATCCGCCTATGTTTGGTCCTTAGTTTTTGTTGTAACTTTTCTTTTTGTTAATAAATAGTCTTTGTTTCCTGGTGTAAGTTTATGTTACTTCCTTCTTTCCCGAACCGGTCGTAACACCCAGGAATAAGCATCCGCGTATGAGCCATCTTTATACTTGGAACGTCCCGCCATAATTGAACCACTAAACAGAACCACGGAGTCGAGACGAGGCTTTGTATGTAATGTATGTCACCACCTCATTTGTCTTCGATCACGTGATTGTCTGCAAGCAAAGCAAGCCTCGAATCGGGAGGAATCAGAACCTCATCTGACACGCCCCCGTTTGCTCCACACAGGCTTCGAAGCCTCGCCTCAGATGTAATATCGCTATCCCTGAGAGGCTCAGTCATTCAAAAGCAAGGATGAGGTGAGATTCACCACTTTGTGAACAACTGCGTGAGCAAATAGTCCAACAGAACATTTCTCAATGTACAATTTCAAGGAATTTAGGGATTTCATCATCTACAGTCCACAATATCATCATCTGGAGAGATATCTGCATGTAAGCGGCAAGGCCGAAAACCAACACTGAATGCCTGTGACCTTCGACCCCTCAGGCGGCTCTGCATTAAAAATCAACATCATGATGTAAAGGATATTATCACCTGGGCTCAGGAACACTTCAGAAAACCATTGTCAGTTAACACAGCTGGTCGCTACATCTACAAATGCAAGTTAAAACTCTACCATGCAAAGAGAAAGCCATTTATCAACAACACCCAGAAACGTCGCCAGCTTCTCTGGACCTGAGCTCATCTGAGATGGACTGATGCAAAGCGGAAAAGTGTGCTGTAGTCTCAATTTTATAAATTTTTGGACAAAATTTCACTTTTTTTATGACAAAAAAAGCAATATTGCAGAATTTGCCATGGAAAACCTGACAACATACCTTTTTGAGAAAGAAAAGAATAAACGGCCCTTTTAATGGTATCCATGGTGACGATGTGGCCCAGGATGAAACAGAGTTCGACACCTCTCATTTACACCAATACATTTGACGACGGGAAGTCTTATTGGCACCCCTTCAGAAGTTCTTGAGAAATTTTACTGGTTTAATCTCAGAATCCTGCAAGTGTTACTCTCGTCTGAAAAATCCTTTTAAAATTTTAATATGCCTTCAAGGACTGGAATACAGTCTCTCACACACACACACAAAAAACTTAAATTGTTAATAATAAGGGGAAAAAATTACTTTGAAAAGCAAAAAGGAGCAAATGCTGAGCATCTGCTGGGAGAAAAGCTGCAAACCTTCCTGCAGATAGGAGGCCCATTACTGAGAGATTAGTCACTCTTGGTGTCAGGAGCACTTAAAAGCCATCCACTACTGAAGCCGTCTACAGTTGAATCACAAATGAGCACTTAAGTCCAGTACTGAGAACATCCACTCCTGCTGATAATCAGAACACCACATGCAGCAAGATTCAGGAGGCCATGGCAACCGACTCTGCTTAGAGACCGATCAGAGAAGAGGAACTCTAAACAGAGCAGCAGAAACAGACTTCCTGGATCGAGCGCCCATGTATCTGTGTACTGGAGCGTGTTAGTGTGGCTCTAAGCACACATATGTCAAAGGCGAGGCCCGCGGGTCAAATCTGGCCCACCATTTAATTCTAACCGGCCCACAAGAGCACACAAAGACAAGATTTCAACATTTGACTCAGTTCTGACATCAATAAGTGGAATAAGTGAGGTGGAGAGCTGCTGGTTTATGTCAAAATGTCAGGACGATTGCAAAAACGTTTACAACTAAAAGTTCCTTTTTTCTTTAAATCAAAACTTGTGATTTTTGTAAAATTTATGAAAAAAAAAAATGTTAAAAAATTTAGATTAGCAATTTTACAACAGTTGTAGTTTAATGTCAACATGTTGCAAAAAGTTATTTTTCATATTCAATAATTGTAACTAAGTTAAAACATCTCAATTTTGTGACTTTTGTAACTGTATGAAGTCTTGATCTTTCAAAGTTTGCAATTTTTCTGACAAAATTTGCTTTTTTTTATACAAAAAAGACAACTTTTTTTTAAAATTTCTGTCTCAGTTTTATAATAAAAGGTCACAAAAGTTGAGACATTAACAAAAATTGTCCATTTTTATTTTACGACAAGTCCAGGAGCTATCTGGGCGACAACAAAAAAAATGCCAATTTTCGTCAAACCTGTGCTTTTTGAAAAATGAACTTTTCTATAACAAAAGGTTGAAATTAAACTGTTATCATTTTTTTTTGTCAAAAATGTTCCAAAAGGTTGATATATTCCAACAAAAATTGTAACTGAAGTTATGTCAGTTTAGTGACATTTGTGATGGTACAATAAAAAGTCTTGATTGTTGGGGAGATGGTGGGGGGGTGGGGCTGGAAATCTGACAGCATCGCTGGTTGAGAAAGTAAAGACGGTAACTATGGTGATGATGAGGCCCAGGATGAAATAAAGTTTGACATTTGACGTTTCCTGCTGCTCATTTAAAGTGTGAACTTCAGAGCAATGAGCCGCTGCGTTTGTTCCAGGACCACTACCTGTGGGGTCTTTAAACACCGCCTTGGCGTCAGCGTGAGTGTGGATCAGGCTCTTCAGAAGCACGGCCATGTTGGGAACTTTGTTTCTCGCCAGTTGTTTCAGTGCAGCCTGATTGGAGAAGAGAAAACCAAAGTGCACACATTAACACAAAGACAGCCTTCCACTTCATCTCCTTATTTCCAGAGACCTTCTCTTTAGATATAACATGTAATTGCTGCGTGATAATCTGATTCTTAATGCAAATAAGGATTTTAGCAAGCAAATATATGAGCAGCGCAACTGAAAAGCATCCTGATGACACAGCACAGACCAAAGTGTGCTTCAAAATACTTCAAAAAAACTTCATGGAGGCCTCCAGCAGTTACAGACAGAGACAGAGAGCAACAGCAGCAGAGCGTCCGTCAGCATGACTGATGAACGAACGCTGAACACCTCCAGTGCAGCGCTGCAATTTGTCCTGATTATGCCAACAGAGCAGCAGCATCCACGCAGGCTGCTGTGATGGAGGATGAATCATTTTTAAAAACTAAGCATCACTGCACAGACGACAGCCGTTACTGGGCCTGCACGGAGCAACCAACGCATCTTGTTACGAGTACGGCAGCTACCTTGCGGAGCACCATGACCACGCTGTAGCTGTGTAGGAAGCAGGACGGGTTCCTCTCATCCAGTCCCATCTCTGACTTCATCGCAGCCCAGGCACCGGCACTGAACTCGTCTCCCTCAGTCTGTGAACAGGAACCCTGGGGGGGAAAAAAAAAAAAAAAAAAAAAGCTATTTTTTGTTTCCCCTTTTGTCTTGCAGTGATATGCTGCATCACATTCTGTTTGAGGAGAGTCGGTGAACAAAAAGAGAGACAAATGTATCCTTCAGGAGGTGCAAATATTCTGCAATGATGTGGTTACAAAGAAATTTAAAAAATAAATAAAATAAAACAACACACAAAAGTACTTTTTTTAAATTTCTGTGATTAAACTGCTATATTTAACTCCTAAATCAGGGGTGTCAAACTACTTTATCCTGGGCCACATCATCTCCATGGTTACTGTTAAAGAGACAGTTATTCTTTACTTTAAACATCTACTTTCTACATGTGAACATGTGCTTCTAAAATATATAAATCCAAAATTATAATTATAAAATTAATAAATATAAAATCAATATATAACATAAATGAAAAAATAAGAAATAAATTGTTCACATTTTTCACAAAATTGTAACTTTTTTAATACATTAATTTTATTAATTGTACAATGTCAGCTCCTGTAATGTTTTTGACATAAAATTCATAAAAACATTTTGTCCTAAAACATGAATTCTTATTGTTTTGTTTATGAAAAAGGGAATTTTACAAAATTCCAACTTTTGCTGCAAAAATTTGGAAAATTGTGACTTTTGTAAAATTGGGCAATTTTTTTTTCTTTTTGCAAAATCACAACATTTGCAAAATTGTGATTTTTGCACATAAAGTTGCTACTTGCCCACTGTAAACTAGTTACAGTGGTTCTGGGTTTGTGCTATAAATACGAAATCAAACGAACAGTCGCATCGAGACCCATTTTGAAGTGTCAGTGTAAGTACATGATTGTCTTCGCACGCTCTCCCTCAAAATCACAAATTTTAATTATAAAAAAGGTTAATTTTACAAAATACACAAGTCCCTTTTAACCATAGATTTAATCAAATCAAATCTTTGCTTTTCTAGTTTAAAAAATAAACCAGACAATAAACGCAACAGAAATTACTACTTGTGGAATCGTGCAGACAAACGTGCAAACATGATTATGTGCTCGTGAGCGTCCCTGTCTGGTTTTACTCACCTGGCTTGGAAGTCGAGCCACCACCCCGTGAGCAGGAGTCTGGGGAGCAGAAACCACGACCTGGTCCAGGTTCTGACCCTGAGGCTGAGAGAGAAGATTGAAATCAGAAAAGTGGCACCACAGTGGAAAAGTAATAAGAAATGTTTAGTGCCAACTTGGAGCATGTGGTGTGGAAACCTTTTCCATCTAAAAACAGTCTCTGGTGTGTGACTCCAACCTGATGTGGAAGAAGTCCTGCTGGACCGGGGAAGCGGCGCGTTCTGGGCTGGTGAGCCTCGGAGTGAGGCCTCTTCTTGGGAAGCTTACTTGAGGCAGAGACCAGCTGGACCAGGCGGTTGGTGAGGATCGGTGTGTGCAGGGGATGAGGGCTCACAGCGGGGGAGGAAGCTGGGGAGACCGACTCAAAGAGGCCTCGAGCTTGAGGAGAAGCTTGTGGAGTCCATGGTTTCTGCTGCTGTTGGGGGTTTCTGATTGTCCTTGAGAGGCTGCTCTGGTTCGGAGATCTTGCAGTGAAGCCCGGAAAAACAGCAGGACTCTTAGGAGGAGCTGAGGGGAATGAGCTACAGGGGTTTGGGAACGGCACATGTCCAGCAGAGAGGTTCTGGGAAGGCGAGCCAGAGGTCTTGTGCGAAGCGCTGAGCCCTCTTAGTGTCCGATTAGAAAGTGTCTGACTCCCTGAAGGGTATTGATTTTTGGCAGCAGACAGAGGCTCGACTGGTGCTGTTTCAGGCAGCTGCCTTGTTTGAATGTCACACTCATCCAGGTCTGCTAGGTCAACATCCCAGTCATCAAACTCATCCGGAGCCACACAGGGCTTCAGGGGCCACGTAGTGTTAGTGTGGCCCTTACATGGAGCCACATCTGTTTCAGAGTTAATCGGTGTGGGTGCAGGAGGCTGAACAGAGTTTGAGAGCCGTCTCAAACCAACAGCAGCAGTTTGTTCAGCATCACTACGTGCAGCAGCTGATCTCTCCCCAGCTTTCTGAACTTCCTCCAAAACTCTGGAAGCAGCAGAGGAAGAAGAAGCTGAGCTGGACGACACTGCAGCTGCTGTAGGAGATGAACTGGCAGGCCAGTCTGAACCAAGCAAATCCTGGAAAACACACACACACAGAGACTGAACCAGGTAACTAACATCTAAACCTGGTGACTAACGTCTAAATCGATTCTAGAACATGCGCAGCAACAAGCAGCAGCAAAGTCTGGTAGCTCTCTAATTTTACTTAGATTTTATTCATATTTTACTATTTTTTTTTTTTAAATCATTGTATTTCATTTTTGTTAATTGCTGATGGATATTTCTGTGGGGAGAAGAGTTTACTCAAGAGACGAGCTTCTTTCATTGAAACTGAGCAAAACTGGAGGACACCACCAGATTCCATCTGAGTTAAAGGGGTGTTTTCGTGGTTGCCGTGCTGGTACAAAGGTGAAGGCCAGGAAATGGAGATACAAGCCCTTTCTGCCATCAGTCATCATGGGAAATGTCAATTCTCTGCCCAACAAACGTGATGAGATGGAGATATTGGTGAAGACTCAAAAAGTATACCGTGAGTGCAGCCTTATGTGTTTTACTGAAACTTGGTTGAATCAAAACATCTCTGATTCATGTGTAGAACTACCTGGTTTCACTCTCATACAGATGGACAGAGACACTAAGGCTGGTGGACAGAAGAAAGGAGGAGGACTGGCTTTATTTGTCAATCAGAGATGGTGTA
>JBAMYA010008298.1:0-17829 GCA_037176975.1 Arrhamphus sclerolepis | reverse complement strand
CAAAGGCTACCATCAGTAACAC
The DNA here is from genome assembly GCA_037176975.1 of Arrhamphus sclerolepis. NCBI lineage: Eukaryota > Metazoa > Chordata > Actinopteri > Beloniformes > Hemiramphidae > Arrhamphus > Arrhamphus sclerolepis. The sequence continues at coordinate 17,807 of JBAMYA010008298.1, read as the reverse complement.
ACTACGCTGCCAGGGACTCAAATCCTGCAGTGCCAGACGTGTCCCCCTGCTTAAGCCTGTACATGTCCAGGCCCATCTGAAGTTTGCTAGAGTGCATTTGGATAATCCAGAAGAGGACTGGGAGAATGTTATATAGTCAGATGAAACCAAAATAGAGCTTTTTGGTTAAAAACTCAACACATCGTGTTTGGAGGGAAAGAATGCCAAATTGCATCCAAAACACAATACCTACCGTGAAGCATGGGGGAGGGAACATCATACTTTGGGGTTGTTTTTCTGCAAAGGGAAGAATGAATGGGGCAATGTATTGAGAAACTTTGAGTGAAAACCTCCTTCCATCAGCAAGGGTCTTGAAGATGAAACGTGGCTGAGTCTTTCAGCATGACAATGATCCCAAACACACTGCCCAGGCAACAAGGGAGTGGTTTCACAAGAAGCATTTGAAGGTCCTGGAGTGACCTAGTCAGTCTCCAGATCTCAACCCCATTGAAAATCTTTGGAGGGAGGTGAAAGTCTGTGTTGCCCAACGACGGCCCCAAAACATCACTGCTCTAGAGGAGATCTGCATGGAGGAATGGGCCAAAAATACCAGCAACAGTGTGTGAAGACTTTAAGACTTACAGAAAAAGTTTGACATCTGTCATTGCCAACAAAGGATATATAGCAAAGTATTGACCTGAACTTTTGTCATTGAACACATACTAATTACCCACTATCATCTGCAAATAAATTCTTTAAAAATTAGCCAATGTGATTTTTCTGTTTTTTTTTTTTTTTTTTTTTCTCTTTTTGTCTCTCATAGTTCGAGTATACCTATGGTGAAAATTACAGGCCTCTCATCTTTTTAAGATGGAGAACTTGCACAATTGACGGTTGACTAAATACTTTTTTGCCCCACTGTATATGTCTTGCAACTGTGTCATTGGACAGTGGGACAGCCTTCAATTTTTCAGCGCTTGTCTCATCAAGCATAGTTGACACTATATCTAAAGCTGTGGGCAGCATCAGCTCCTCTGCTATTGTGTGTGGTTTCTTGTATTTTGCTATTCTGTACACCACTTTGTATGACGCAAATAGTGTGTTGTGCACAGATGCAGCTTTTACAAACTAATGATATTCACTGAGTTTTCTCTTAAAGAAATTGTTTATTGATGTTACTGGGCTGTAATGTCTGAGTCTTTTTAATTTGTTGGGTCTCATCATGTCAGCTGCCAGAGTTTTCAGAACAAAAAAAGACACATGGGTCTCTCTTCATCTCTGACCTCATACACTGTGAACTCAAGAGCAAAATAGACTTTGTTATATTTTCTTGACCTGGCTTTTAGTTGATTAGGCCTACCGTCTGAGCACATTGTATTGCTGGTTTCAGAAGTATCACTTGTTTTTCTTTTTGTCCCTGTCAAATATCTCTCCATTCTGAAAACCAGCAAATCTGAACACAGTTGCTATGAAAAGCAGGTGAAAGCGCAGCTTGTTTATATTTCCGCCATCCAAATATTAGTTCTCACCCCCCCGGGTGACTTGTGCCCCCCTGGGATGCCTCTGTCCCCCAAACTCTTGAGCTGTTTCATTGGGTAATCTCCTTTCAGTGAAAGCCACCCTGTTCCATTCATCACTGTGGCAAGGATCTAAACACCTCAACATTGTACCTTGGTGAAAACTGCATCTCTCTGCCTCCTGAGAACTCCATTATACATGTCACAAGCAAGGCCAGACGATAACAAAGACATAAATTTAAGTTTAACTGTATCATCCCATCCATTTAGCCAAGGGTGTCCTCCAGCCAGCTTGGCAGCTCCAATTCTGCACACCAACTCCGCAAACAGGAATAAAATGTTGCACCCTAAGAGGCACAGTAACCAGTACACTGCACACTGGGGAATAATTTATTACTACCCCCCCCCTAAAGATCACTGCAACTAAATGAGTCAAACCCATTGAACCACAAGGTGGCAAAGTGCTACCACCCAGCTGGCTGCTGCTCTAATGTGCACCTTCACAGACAATGTCTATCAAAATGTATAATGTAATGAGATGTAATTATTTTAGAAACTTGGATATCCACACACAAACACACACACACACATTCTTGTACTTGCTATGTAGTGAGATCTGAGTAAATTCACCAGCAGAGTGAGGACCAGCATTTCTGCTTTATTAGGAAAACAAAAATAGCATTTCTGGACACTAGATTTCAGGTTTATTCAATATACTCCTTTAGATTCTGTGAAACACAAAGTTTAAGAAAAAAGATTTAACCTACAAAGTGAGGACCTGCCTGTTGTGTTCTTTTGTTTTTGTCTTTTTCAGTATACAGTACTTGCTCATTGTTTGCAGAGTTAATATTTTTCTTAAGTTATATTTCTGGAAAATATAATTAGGCTATTAATTTTATGAAGACATCAAGAATGTTTCAGCCTTATATACCCATCTTATTTTCAATCATGCAATTCGAGATGCATTTGAGATGTTTTATCCCTTTGATTCTTTTCCATATAAATAGGTATTGACACTGACACCCAAATCAAGGCTTTAATGATTCCAGATAAGAGATGTGGTGCTAATTATTTATCTCCTTAACTCTTTAATACATTTTTGAATATCTTTGTATTGAATGGCTTAATGCTTCAGTGAAAACCATGACTTATTATGATCTAAAGTGTTATGTGATAAATAAATAAAATAATTAGTCTGACTTGGGACAGAAATAGCATTTGATTTGATTACTACTACTACTACTGAGAAACAAAGTGACTCAGTTACAATATTTTCACCTCAGCTCTTGTTTCAATTTAGAAAGAAGGAATAAATCTTTAAACTCTCTGTGGCCTGAATTTATGGATATAATTGACATACCTAACCTCCATCCATGGCAACGAGAATGTCTCATCTTTATGATAAAGGTCAATATTTTTGTGAAATTTGAGATTTTATGACAAAATTTAACTTTTCTTCTTAAAAAAAACAAAAACACAACCAAGTCCAGAAACTACCAGGAAATCTGGTTGAAAAAAAAAATCCCTTAATGGTGACAATGATGATAATGTGGTCGCCTCTATTTCAAACCTTGATGTACCTGGAAAACCTCTTTCCCCAGAGTTTGTTGTTTTATCAATATTTAAGACGTTTATCAAAGATTCCTCATCTTTGGTTGTTGGTCTAAAGTTCAGTTTTCTGGTTAAAAAACAGTTTTGCGATTTGAATATAAAGCAGTGACACATGTGCATGGAGTTTAGTTGAGTTTTATTCGTGAAGACAGACAGAAAGGTGAAGTTTTCCCAACATAAACCCAGATTGTCAGTCTCTGCTCACAAATCCACCGTCTGCTCATGGACTGGTCTGATCTGCAGCAAGAGACCAGAGGAGGTGAAGGTCAGAAATGCTCCTGGTCAGACTGCAGAAAGGTGAAAGGTTTAGATGCAGCTCTGACCCCCAGGGTCAGGCAGGCCCGATTGGCCTCAGATGGCCTCCTCGATGACCTTTGTGACCACCGTTTTGGTGGTCACTGTGGTGGACGAAGATGACGAAGACAAAGACCTGAAGAAGAGCACAGGACAATACTTTAGAACATTTATAAAATATAAAACCATGACATGGATCTTCTGATGAAGACATTTACAAGAGCTGCTTTAAAAAAAATTGAGAAAAAACTGATCCAAGCAATTCTCTCTGGGACAGCAGGAAAAAAGTCAAAACCTTTGATTTTTTGATTTTTGTGGGAAATTTTTAATTTTTTTAAATCATAATTGTATATGAAAACAAGTTGTGTCTTGGTTGTTTTGGATGCTCTTATCTTTTATTAATTTAATTGTTAAAGGGGACCTATGATGCAAAAACATGAACATTTCCCGTGGAAGTCCACACCAGAGCCTGGTGAGATCTTTTTATGTGAGTGACTTTGTGCAAAGAACTTTATTAACGCATTTGGTATAGCCTATTCTAACTTGTTAAAAGAGGGGTATAATAGGTCCCATTTAAATCGCTGCTCGTGTTTCAGTTACATCTGAGATAAAACCTCCAAATGTTTTAAAGCATCCACACTATTGCACATGAGCAAATACCTCTATATGTATGTAGTCAGTTTACATGTAGTTTTTTTATATTTTACTTTTATTTATCATACCACATACAGAGACAACAACTGCTGTTGTATAATATTCCTTCCATGTTTCTAAGTAACTCCATGAGTAAAGTTGAGTTTGATTAAACCCTCAAACATTTTTAAACGGTCAAACGTGGACTCGTTCTCACCCAGATGCCTCTCCATCTAGCAGACGGCGGTACTCGGCGATCTCCAGCTCCAGACGAGTCTTGATGTCCAGCAGCGTCTGGTACTCCTGTCCCTGACGCTCCAGGTCAGCCCGCAGCTGCACCAGCTGCTCCTCCATACTGCTCACCTGCACAGTTAGACCTGAGCTGAGTGTCGGTGTTCATGTGATCAGGTGTTTAGGTGATCAGGTGTCTATCTCACCATAGTCTGGAAGCCACTCATTTGCATGGCGTAGCGGCCCTGGATGTCGGCAAGCGATGATTCCAGAGATGCTTTCTGCAAGGAAACGTTAATGGTTATCATCTCTAGATTCACAATGTTGACCTGATCTCAATGTTTCTTCTCACCATGCTCATCTGAGACTGCAGTTCGATCTCCAGAGCCTGGAACTGACTCTTCACCTCCTTCACCTCTGAGCTCGAGGACTTCAGCGTCATCTCTGTGGATGCTACCTCCTTTGTGAGAACCTCCGACTAAGAAAAACAAAGAGAGATCAATCAAATGGATCCTTCTTAGCTCTGCTCTCATGGCCTGGTGTGGGGGCGGGCCTACCTTGGCCTGGAACCAGCCCTCCAGCTCTTTGCGGTTCTTGGAAGCGACAGCCTCGTAGTGCTCTCTGATTTCCTCCATGATCTTGGTCAGGTCTGCCTGAGGAGCAGCGTCCACCTCCACATTCACCTGACCGGTCATCTGGGTGCGCATGGAGACCAGATCCTGGGGAGGAGGGGTGTTTAGGTTTACACAGTTACTGAAGATGAATCTGACAAAAACTGGGTTTTGGGAAAAAAGTTGTGACTTTTTTGAACATTGTGGTTTTATTTTGAAAAGTTGTGATTTTTCTCTCTCTCTTTTCAAAAACTATGATTTTAGGAGAAAATGTGATTTTCAGGACTGTCAGGCATGTCCTCACCTCCTCGTGGTTCTTCTTTATGGACACCAACTCGTCGTTCAGGCTGTCAATCTGCATGCTGAGGTCAGTCTTGGCCACGCCCACTTCTCCCAGCAGCACCTTCAGCCCTGCGATGTCAGCCTCCACCGACTGGCGCATTGACAGCTCATTCTCGAACCTGCAGAGTCGTAAGATGAACTCGTTAAGGTCTCTGCCTTGGATACACTAATGACGCTGCAGGAGGTCATGATGGCAATCAAATCATTGCAATCTCAGAAATCTCCTTGGCCCGATGGTTTACGGAGTGAGTTCTATACCACATTCTGTACTCAACTTACTCCTGTGTTGGCAGCTATGTACTCTGACTTTTTTAAGAGAAGGTCTCTCCCTGCCACCTTGAATCAGGCATGTATGACGCTACTACCGAAAAAAGACAAAGACCCCCTGAATTGTGCATCCTATTGACCAATATCCTTGTTAAATTGTGATTATAAAATATTAGCTAATGTGTTGGCCCAGCAATTAGAGAATGTCTGGGCTGACATTACTGTATCTCTCCAGGTAAAACAGGTGTCATTAAAAATAGACGCTCCTTCTTTAATGTACGTCGTCTGTTCAACATTATGTACTCCACATGCGAAGCTGATTCGGAATGGCTTCTCTCCATGGATGTGGAGAAGCCATTCGACAGAATAGAGTGTAATTATCATTTTGAGACATTGGCAAGATTTGGATTTGGTATATACTTATTTCATGGACTAAGTTATTATATGTTAGCCCTTCAGCCATGGTTCTAACAAATCCCTTTTATTCTAAGTCCTTCAAATTAAATTGTGGAACCCGCCAGGGCTGTCCTCTTCTTTATGTACTAGTGACTGAACCTTTGGCTATAGCCAGAAGAGTAGTTCTATCCATGGTATTACCAGAGGTTGTATGGAACACATATTATCCCTCAATACCGACAACCTCCTGCTATCTGTCTCCAGGGCAGAGACAACTATTTCTTCTATTCTAGACCTTCTCACTCAATTTGGGAATATCTCAGGGTACAGATTAAATCTGCATAAAAGTGAGCTCTTGACATTAAATTTGGATAACACTGCTCTTGCAAATGTTAGGGTGCCTTTTAAGGTTGATACAAAAAGCTTTATTTACCTAGGTGTTTCTGTAACTAAGGAATTTTCAGATCCAAAAAAACTACTTTGATAAATTACTTAAAATCCAACAAGATAACGCTTTTGATGCTTGGGAGAGTGAATGTCGTTAAAATATCTGTGCTTCCTAGGTATCTATACCTATTCCAGTATCTCCCTGTGTTTCTTTCAAATGCCTATTTTAAAAAGCTTGATTCTATTATATTAATATACATTTAGGATGGAAAAAAGCCACGCTTGCGAAAAGACCATCTTCAGAAATCAATAATCAATATAATAATAATAATAAAGGTATTATTATTTGGCAACTAATTTGTGGTGTCTGTCATTCTGGGCATATTATTACTTTGATAAAAGAGGCCCTATTTGGGATGAAAAGGAAAAACAGTCTTGTGACTCTCGATTCTATCAGTACCTTTTTCCATGAACTAAACAATCTCTAATCTTGTAGTTAATAGCTCCATTAGAATTTATTCACAATTTAGGAAATATTTGGGCCTTTGACATATGAGCCTTTCGAATACGATAGCATCAAATGTTTTTTTTTCCTCCATCGATACAATATGCCACTTTTAATAATTGGTTAAAAAAAAAAGGCCTAAGGTATTTTAAAGATTTTTTATTAAAAAATTATATATTTTTTTATATAAATTATATATAATTATATATAAATTATATATATAAATTTGCCTCTTTCGCACAGCTGTCTTCTAAATTTAATCTCCCCACATCTCATTTTTTTTTGGTACCGACAACCCAGAAGCAAGATTTGCAAATCACAGTCAGTGAGACAATCTGGGCTAAACTCTTAAAGAGAATCCACTCCTCTTCCATGTGTGCAAGACACCCCCTTATTCAATTTAAAGTTGTTCACCGGGGGAACCTTCACAAAGTTTGGACTTACCTGTTGAGGGACACAATTGCTTTATCAACTTTGCTGGCGCGCCGCCTGATCATTTTGAGGTGGAAGGATGCTGCCCCACCCACAGTAACACACTGGATTAGGAACGTATTATCCAATTTAAAACTGGAGAAAATGAGATGTATAACGAAAGGTTCGGAATAGAGACTTGGAAATCTTTTCTTTAAATCAACCCTCAATGCAGGATCAGGAATAGGTGGTTTTTAGTTATACTGGTCAAGCTGGTATTGTAAAGCAGCATGCATTGTTTACACTCTTTGCACAGTACTTATATGACAGTGAGGACTGGGTTTATTCATTATTATGCGGTGGGTTTTTATTCCTATTATTCCTATTTCCTTTTTCTCATGGGTAATTTCTATACGTTTGTATTTTTGTAATGTAAACATTTCCATGAATTTAGTAAACACTAAAAACATAGTACAAAGGTGAGGAAGTGACACTGACTTGATCCTGAAGTCGTCCTGAGCCAGTCTGGCGTTGTCGAAGCTCAGGGAGACTGTACCGTTGGCGAGGATGGCGTCCAGGATCTGAAAACATGCAAGTTCGCTTTTAAAGAAAACAAAATAAAATTTGGGGGAAAAAAAAGAGTTAAAGGCTCTGAATAATGGAAAACAACGATGAAAAAGGTTTTCCTCTGAGCCCGCTGATCGGGTCTCAGGAAAATAGAGGATGGTGTTTGTTGTTGCTTCAGGGCAGAGGATCATTGTTTCAGAGATTTCCAGGTGTGGCAGCTTCACCTGGATCAGATGAACCACACCTGAGACTTCCAGCCAATCAGGTGAAGCCCAAGTCCCTTCTCACAGTATTCAAGTTACTAAATTGCTTCTTCTTTTACATCCTGTTCTTATTTTCTTTATTTATATCATTTTTGTGAAAAAAGAAACTAGCTGCTATTAAACAATTTTTCCACCCACATGCAGAAACTGCACAGGTAGACTCCAGGTGGAGCTCAAGCTCTGCCTCCCTCAGTGGACAGGTTATCTAACTGCTGAACGATACCTGAGATGTTTCAAGTCTGACATTAAAAAGTTTCAGTTTTCCAACAAAACTCCTGAATATTTACAAAAAAAAAAAAAAAAAAAACCTGCCGTTTTACAAAAGTTGATTCCTATTTTTGTGATATTCAGAAACACAATTTTACAACAAAAAAAATGTGATTTTAAACCGAAAGCTGCAATAATATTTACAATTTACTGAATTATGTGATTTAGCTGACCTTTAACCTTTAACCCTCCTGAGCTCACCTTGCCCTGCAGTTCAGTGATGGTGGTGATGAAGATGCTGTTGTCTCTGGTGGTTGGTCCAAGTTTGGTGTCTGCGAACTGTCGGATCTTCAGCTCGAGCTCACCATTGGCCTTCTCCAGAGCTGCCACCTTGGCCAGATAGGAGGCCAGGCGGTCGTTCAGGTTCTGCATGGTGAACTTCTCGTTGCCGATGACGCTGTCTTCCATCGCGGCTCCGCCCCCGAAGCCAGCTCCGAATCCTGCACCTCCACCAAAACCTGCACCTCCACCAAAACCTGCACCTCCACCAAAACCTGCTCCTCCACCAAAACCTCCTGCTGCACCTCCACCAAACCCAAAGCCTCCACCAGAGGAGAAGCTGCGGCTGGCCTGGGACACCCTGATGCCACTGCCCCCTGCCCCTCCAGCCACGCTGAATGAGCTCATGCCCCTGCCAGAGCCAAAGGAAGCTCGGCTGAGGCCGCCACCCATCATGGAGCTCCGTGAGGAGGAGGAGTACGCCATGGTTGCCATGTCAGAGCAGAGGAAGTCTGTCTTCCCAGGAGCAGGAGAGAAGTGAGGAATGGTGGTGCTGAGCCCTACTTATGAAGGCATCCAGGTGGGTGGATATACAGGTAAGGGGGTGGGGTCACCGTCCACACCTGCAAAGGTCTGTCGTTACTCAGTAAAGTTATTAAACTGATTTAAAGATAAAAGCCTTGTGCAAAACTGAGCCTTACCCCCTCTTTAGTGTAAAAGAAGAAAAAGTCTGGCCATAAATCATGCAAGCACAGTTGGTATGAAACAGATGAAAAACAGAAGAAATAGGAGGAAAAAAACATTTTTTTATATATTTGTTTTAAAACAAATTAAACTAAAGGAGGAACTAGATTACGTGGATAATCCCAAGTAGCTCCTTACTGTTTCAACAGGATTTAAGAGTTGCAGCTGTGTGCAGGTGTGTGGACCTTTATAAAACCCCATGTTCACCTGGAGTAACCACACCAGGAACATTGCAAGAATGTTGGTGAAACATTACAAGAACGTTTTTTCGAACATTGTAGGAACATTGCTAGAACACTGATATCACATAACTGGAAAATTTCAAGAACATTGCTTGACATTATACGAAGATTGCAAGAACCCTGCTAGAACATGTATGAAATATTACAGGAACATTTGTAGAATATGGCTGCAAGATGACATAACATTGCAGGAACATTGCTAAAACATTTTAGGAACATTGCTAAAACATTGCAGGAACATTGATATTTAATATAAACAAAAGAAACTTTGCTCTGTAGAAAGGATTAGCATAAACTTTCTACACTAAGTTGTTATATCCAGTGTGCAGGTGGGGCATGGTGACCCCTTGAGCATAAACTACACTACTCTACTCCACTACTTCCAGATAGCAAAAGACATTAATTCAATGTTGGAGTTTGGTCAGATTGGTTATTTATGGTTGAGATTGAAAATTCTATGTTGGTTCAATATTTAATTACAGTTACCATTTCAACATTTGAAAAACTGTTGTTCAGTCAATGCAGTATAGATGATGATTTTTTTCAATGTAGAAATACCCTACAATGAATCGACATTGCTTCAATGGTGCTGATGAGGCCGGGGCGGGGTGCTCATGCAACCAGCGAAACGGGACAGTTCTGTGGTAGGAATTTGGGCATTTGTGACGGCATTTGTGGGCACAGACAGGCAGATCAATTTTGTCCTTCTGTGTGTGAGACAAACTGGTAAGTTCTTGTGGAATATGATTTACTGTCCCATTCAGATACCATCACCCAACTGTCAACGTTTGACTAATTGTTAACTTTGTGAATTATTTCCATGCTGTGGCAATTTAGTCTTAATATTAGCTTGCATATAGGCTAACGTTATGTTCGCCATTTCGCTAGCGAGTTTCACGATTAAAATGTATTTTGAATTTCTTTATATGAAAGTTAGTATTTTTAATAATTACATAAGCAATGTTTTAACCAACACCACGGTGAGGCAGTTTATTTATTTATAATGGTGAGCTAAGAAAGCTAGTGGCATGGAGCTAATCACTAGTTAGCATAGGGAAACTGGAATCCATTCGCTTTGCAGGGTTTATACGGAAACTTTTACTACAGTGAGGAATGTTGTAGGGAAATTTAGCCTGGTGAAACGGTGAAAAAAATGCGTTAACATGGCAACTGGAAAGTTCTCTGGACACAGAGGGGAAATCCAGTTTCTGTATTTTTCTCTATATTGTTAAGATATTATTAAAATATGTTGTAGGAGCCTTAATAGTAAAATAATTTGGCATATATATTTTTATTGTTAGTTTATACATTTTTTTTCTTTTTTTCCTTTTTCAGGGTTGTGGTACAAGATGACTTTAGAGAATGCACTACAAGCAATACACTAAGAGTATAATATATCAGCACCACCTTTCTTTTCAGCTAACATGGCTTCTTATTGTGCCAAAAGTGTTTGTGTCCCCTGGATTTTTGGGGCAAATAGCTCATTTTCTACAATGGTTCCTCCTCCAAAACCAGGCAGGAAACCAAACAAACAAATTCAAATGAATGGATCACTACGAGCCTGTCACCTAGGTCTGTACAAGTGTGTTAACGACCCATTCATTTGAATCAGGTATGTTGTGGCAGGGAACATCTAAGACCTGCAGGACATGTGGCCCTGGAGGACCAGGGTTCCAAACCCTTGCCTTAAAATATGAAAAGCAAAGGTGTGTGATTAAGGGGGAAAAAAAGTACAAAAGTGTAATTGCTTTTGAATGTTTAATAAATAACTTATTGAATAATGATCTGTTTTGTTGTTTTGTTTTTGCTTATAGAGCATGCAATAAAGCAACTGTTGCAACCTTGGTTTCTTTTTAGAAAAAGGAAATTGAAACATACAAAAGAAGGTTGAAATGGTTATTTAATAATAACACTATTTCAATGTATAATGCAATGTACAATATAGTTGAATCAGTGTTGATTCCATTCTACATTCTTTCAATGTGGATCATATCAAGGTTGATTCATTGTCATAATTGATGGGATATTCATTATTACTTCAATGTCGATTACAGCAAGCACTTTCAATGTATATTTCAATATCTGATATCAATGTTGATTCAGTTCTACATTCTTTCATTGTTGATCATTTAGTTGAATCAAGGTTGATTCATTGTCAGAATTAATTGGAAATTCAATGTTACTTCAATGTTGATCATAGCCAGCACTTTCAATGTATATTTCAATAACTGACAACTTCTCAAAACCTGATTGTGTCACCACATATATCAGCCTTGTGGTCCACTAATTTTACAGCCTTGCAAGATATGCCTTAGTGTTGCTGATGAGCAACATTAAGGCAATAATGGGCACAGTGGGTCCCCATTTACCAAGAGCTTTAGGTTCTGAGGGTATGGTAACATATGTAGCCCCTATCAAGAATCTAATGTGATTCACCTCCATACTCCACAAGTCTCTCCAACTAAGCTTCCTTTTCCCTACACAGTTTAACCACTGTCCCTGCTTAGCCAGAGCCACTGCCTTTGCACCCCTTATCATCTCTTCCTGTCTACGTACTTGCTCCACAGCCAACTTTCTTTTCTCTTTTGGACCAGTTTTGTTCCACACCAGTTTGCCTGAGCCAAGCCCCAAGCCTCCCTGGCCAAATTGAAACGTACCTACAATGTCTGCATGTCTAAGAGCTGCCTCTACCTCCTGAGCTGACATTTTTGGGTTCCATTTCCTCCTCTTGGATGGATTTGGACCCACCTTCCTAACAATAGCATCCTTACTCTCAGATAACTACAACTCTGCCCCAACTTTGGTACACTTAAATTCCTCTGTCAGACTAGATATTTGCAGCTTCAATATTCCTTACCCATTTAATGCTACAAACTGCCTAAACTTCACTGGCTTTTCTCTAACTGTTGGAATTTGCTCTTCATCAATAACAAACTTCCTGTTACTTATCTTCTCCTTACATATTGATATGCTTGTAGACTTACTGGGCGTAATATTCATAGCCAATCTATTGTAAAACCTGACATATTTATACACAACTTAATGTCCTTCATCAAATTAACAACTATACCAAAGTAATCAAATGCACTCCATATAAGGCTATGTGGCACAGAACCAAATGCATTTGGTAAACTTAAAAAGATTACATTAAGAATCCTTTTCTCAATCTTAGCTGCTTGAATCTGCTCCCAGTTCATACTAGTATGCTCCAAACGCCCTGAAAAACCTGGTATCCCTGCCTTCTGCACTATTGTAACTATTACAGCATTGAACCCTGTTACAACATGCATGGAATATTACAGGAAAATTGGTAGAGCATTGCTGGAACACCGCAGTGACATTGCAGAAGAATTGCTGGTATATTGCCACAACATTGCTGGATCACTGCAGTGACATTGCAGAAACATTGCTGGTATATTGCCACAACACTGCAGGAACATTGTAGGGCACTGCTAGAACTTTGGTAGAACATGGTTAGAACACTGCAGAGGCATTCTTAGAACTTTTATAGAATATTGCAGGAACATTTCTAGAACACTGCAGTGACGCAGCTGGAGCATTGCTAGCATATTGCAGGAACATTTCTAGAACACTGCAGTGACGCAGCAGGAGCATTGCTAGCATATTGCCGAAACACTGCTAGAACACTGCAGAAACATTGCTAGAGGAACAGTACTAGAACATTTCAGGAAAATGCAGGAACATTGGGAGAACATCGCAGAAAATTGCAAGAACATTGCGGAAACATTTCAAGAACCCTTTTAGAATATGCATAGAATATTGCAAGAACATTGATGGAACTTTGCAAGAACACTGTAGGAACACTGCTAGAACTTTGGTAGAACATGGCTGGAACCCTGCAGGAGCATTGCTAGAATTTTTGTAGAACATTGCAGGAACATTTAAGAAATAGCAGTCCAGGCTGGGATTTCACAGCTCTCTCTGAGCCAGGTCATCCCTTGCGCATCAAAGCTAAAGCTGAAGATCTTTTTCCAAACCCGACAGGATCTGATCAGGGCTTAATTTCAATCATTTACATGGTCTCTAGCTGTGCTCCAGCTTGTGTTATCAATAAGTGGCAGCCTCTGGCAATTACATTTTGAAGACCAAAATATAAAGTACCGGGCCCAACTTTTAAGACCTGATTACAGCTCTAATCAAAGCTCCATTGATTGACTCAATACAATACATGAACAGAAAAAAAAAAACTCAATCAACGTGCAGATGATCTGTGTCATATCCTTAACCCTGTCACCACTCGCCATGAAGCACCCACTGCTCATTTAATTTGCAAAAAGTTCTTATTTCGCCTTTTGGTGCCACCTCTAACTGTCAAATGTACATCTCTCCTCAGTAACCGCTTCATTCATCATGAATCAACTCGAGACAGGCGGTTTACTTAAATTGGTCAGTATGCAGGTTTCATGAATCCCACGGTGATTTTGTGCACACACTTATTTTTTGAGGGAAATAGGAACATTTCCACTCACATATTTGTGAATAAGGCCCATTGTTAGAACATGGCTGGATCTTTTTCAGGAATATTGCTAGATCATTGTAGGAACACTTCTAGAACTTTGCAGGAACATTGCTGGATCATTGCTAGAACATGGCTGGAACAGTACTAGAACATTGCAGGGAAATGCAGGAACATTGCTGAAACATTGCTAGAACATATCAGGAACATTGCAGGAGCCTTTCTAGATCATGACTGGAACATTGCAGAAACATCATTAGAACATGGCTGGAACATTTCAGGAACACTGCTAGATCACTGTAGGAGCACTACTATAACATTGCAGGGAAATGCAGGAACATATCTGGAACATTGCAGGAACCCTGCAGGAGCTGCTACAGATCCACCTCCTACGATTTCATTGGCTAGGGCTTTGTGTCTAGCTGCAACCTGATTGACTGACGTATGCCTAGATACGAACAACACAGACAACACTCACCTGCTGTGATGCACGCAGGCCTCTAGCGCATCAGCAACAGACAACCTGGTAGCCTTTGTTTTCGTGACAATGTTAAAAATATTATATGAGAAAAAAGAAAAAGTTTGATAGATGTCTTTAAAGGTACAATATTTACTAAACTTACTGTATGCAATAAAAAAAGGTTGAACGTAAATATGACAATGTATTCAAGGTTCTAGACAAAGAACCCTTTAAAGCAATGAATTTTCTTGTTTGTTGTGGTAAATGTCCAAATGAACATGTATGAAGCAGAATTTTCAAGTGCCCAGTGTTTTGTTAAGGCATGATTTACCTGTCCACAGTATCTGGTTTACATTAGCCGAAATAAATTGTGTAGTGTTTAACTATTGTGGTTGTATATCGCTGCGTTTTATTTATCTGGACGCCACTCTTCAGCACCCCGAACACAAGTTATCTTCCCACGGCCCTGACTGGAACGCTGCAAGAACACTGCAGGAACATTACAGGAACATTACAGGGACATTGCAGGAATATTACAGGAAGACTGCCAGAATCACTCTAAAATTGTTGTTCTGTCCTAAAATCATGATTTTTTTCAGTAGAATCATGAATCACCATTTTATGACATAAAAAACATAACTTTTAAATATAAAAATACACAATTGTTTGATAAAATTATGACTTTCATTCTTTTCAGAATATTCACAGTACTTCAACTTTTACATCAAAAAACATTTTTGTCATAAAATCTCAAATTTTACAAAGACATTTTGTCATTTTAACTTTTTTTTTTTGTCATAAAATATTGACTTTTGCAAAACTGCAACTTTTCAACAGAAATCTGTGAATTTTGTTGAATGCAGTTTGCCCTAAAAATCACAAACGTTTGTATTAAAAATTAAAATGTTTTATGTTTTTGTGAACTTCTCCAATTTCCTTTATGAAGTTGTAGATGTAAATCAAACAGAAGTGTACGAACACGTTGACATGGTTCATGTCGGAGCAGGTTCCTCTCTGGGCTTATATAACGCTTCTCTGCTGGGGGGGTTTCTGAGGTTACATAGCTTCAGTGTTGCCGCTGGCACTGCTTGTTCAGCGCGGCGGGTCTCTGGCAGCGGCCTACCTGTCAGCAGGTAGCGTCCTGTGCTGCCGCTCTTTGTGGGAAAATGCCCCCGGCTGACATCACCATGGCGACGCCGCTCTCTGTGTGTCACACAGAAACAAGCTTTGTTGTCCAAACTCAGAGCTGATAGTCCTCAAACCAGAACCTCTGATCCAGATTTTAGTCAGGTGTTCAGGTGTGTTTGTAGACTTTAATGTTTTTGTTGTACAATAATTTAATACTCACTTAAAATCAGTCATTTTTGAATTTCACTGTAATAATATAACTGTACGTTCTAATATAACTATAACATATATATATATATATTACAGTTTATAGTTAAATTTAAAGACAATTGACAATTGATATTTTATGACAAAAACTTGCAGTTTTGTAAGAATTCATTTTTTTTGTTCAAATTTTGTCTCTCGTGACTTTTATTATTTTTATTATAATAATACAAAGCAAGGTTAACTTACTCAGATGTAACCCAGGATTAACCTCATAAATCGGGGTTGACAAAACCGGGTTATCTTAGTACTATGAAATGTGGCTTCCTCGGTACTACGACACTGGTTATGAGATTTATTTGTTGAACCTGTGCTAACCTACCCGGAATTTGTGCGTGTTCACATAAAAGTGCATGTTGCTGTGCACGTTACGGTATTCGATGATGGCGCGATCACCTTACTTTACTGAAGAAGAATGCTCATAATGTGGAGCAAGACGGAGTGCAAAATGGTTCGCAAGCCCGAGCTCAGCCCGAGCCCGTGTAATATGATTAAAATGAAGCCTGTTCGGGCAAAGAGCTTCATCTCTACCCCTCACAATTTGTGCCCCAAAATCACAGGGATCATCTAGGTACGCAGGCATTGTCTTGGAAGACATTGTTGGTGGACGGACGGTACTTATACAGAGAGTGGTTAAGCAGAAACCTCGAGTTAACCAAGAACATAACCTGCTCGGACCAGGTTTGAGATGTGGCATAAATTGCCATGGCAGCATACCTTGATCTAAACCTATCCAACTTTCATAGTACAGGTTAGTCAGGGAGTTACTCCTCATGTGATCGAGTTACTCTTCAAGTTACCCTCAAAGTTACCCTGATAAACCGTTAAATCCGCTTCGTAGTTGTTGTGTTCTCATCAACAAAACACACCGGCCAAGCGGCGTGCATTTAGGGAACTTTTCTGGCTTAATGAAAGATTCAAAAACTGATACAGCATTTATTCCTATACCTGTATATGGTGTCACTACGCACAGTGCACGGCTCATTACTGCTGTACTACTACACAGTAAATAGTTTCTTTTGAACATAACGACTCCTCCCGTCTATCTCTGAAGTACACTAGAGAAGCTTAAACACTATGCTACATATATTCTTTTTCTGTGTTCTTCTTTAGTAAATAAAACTTTGGTTTCAATCTATAGTCTCCGTGTAATAACTCTACATAAACACAAACTCAGTTATCCTTTACTACTTAACCTAAGCTATAGTGTGTCTTTAAACTAACTAGGCTACAATTCTAATCTCAGTGGAGGATGTCGCGCTCAGTCAGGATAGCGCCATTCTTGTACATCTGGAACAGGTCTGGGAGAAGCAGCTGGGCTATCATTCACTGGAGCAGTCTCTGCATCCAGTTCATCTGGTGGTTCATCCAGTGGTTCACCTGGTGTGAACGATGTAAAGTCCTCAGAACTGTCTGCACAGTCTGCATCACGCCATTGGTCGCTTCTGGTGGAGTGACGGGTTCTAGAGTTTAGTAACTGATTCACATGTCTGCGCCAGATCAGTCCAGATGGTACTGTCCCTGTGTATGTAAGCAGGCCGTTTTTGGAAGCTATCTCACCAGTTTGCCACTTCTGATTCCCATGACGATAATCTCTGGCAAATACAGGTGGACCCACTGGAAGGTTCTCAGTGGTGATTGCTTTTTTTATTTGGCTGCTTTGTTTCATGGACACGTCTCTGCGCAGGTCTGGTTTCAAAAGGTCCAGGCGTGAGCTTAAGGATCTTCCCACGAACAGCACAGACGGTGTCTCACCTGTAGTAGAATGTTCGGTGTTGGGGTAAGACAACAGGAAGTTGGCCAGTTTCTCTGATATGGACAGTTTTGTGTTTGCCATGGCCTTCATGGATTGTTTGAAGGTTTGGACAAATCTCTCTACAAGTCCATTTGTTGCAGGGTGAAATGGCACGTTGGTAATGTGCTTGATTCCATTTCCTTTCATGAACATCTGGAATTCCTCGGAAGTAAACTGGCTACCGTTGTCACTGACTA
>JBAMYA010008277.1:0-17831 GCA_037176975.1 Arrhamphus sclerolepis | reverse complement strand
ACACATATACACAGACATACACACCTGCTCATTCACCTACATGCTCACTTCACAGTTTTGATGGGGACAGACAACTGCAGTGGTCCTGATTCAGTTTTAGAGACGTGGGCTGGGATGGTTGCTATTTTTTGTCTCTGCCTGTTTCTGTTTTGTTTTTTTCTTTTCTTTCTCTTGTTTTTTCTCTCTCTTTCAGATTCCCAGTGTCTTTCTCCCATTGTCTTGTTCATGTGCCTGTTTTGTGTTTTTTTTCTTGTTTTGTTTTTGTTTTTCAAACCCCCACCACCACCACCACCACCGTTCATATCCCCCTCACTTTCTTTATTAAAAAAAAAAAAAGTTTCATGCAATGATGCGAAAACTGGCTATGTGGACTTTTTGCCTGTTGCAAATAACTCTGAGTTCAAAAAGAAAGAAAAAAAAAAAAGTATATCACAGGAAACTACGCCAAACTTGAAATCTCCTGTATCAAACATGAGCAGAAGCTGTGAAATGTGTCTGTAAAATTATGCATGCAAATTTAGCAATTCTGTTTTTTTTTTCGTAATTACTTTTGAAGACTAGCACCAACTGATTTTTTTTTTTTTTTTAGTATGATGCTGCCACATTTAGTTGTTTTTTTTGTTTTGCTTTACTTTTGGCCAAAGATTTTGCTTCAACTTTTGGATAGGTAAAGAACAGAACATACAAGTACTGCCTGTAACCCCAGTAACTGTGTCCTATGTTGACTTCATAATTTCCTCATCTTTATCACAACATAATAAAATAATAATAGTGTGCTGCAAAAGTGTAACAAGATAAAAGTAGAAAGTAATAGGGATGACAGGGGTTTTGATGGGTAGACATTTATGACACAGATCGAACCTTTGATCTTGGAAATGCAATCTTTTAAGTACTCAAGGGGGAACGATGTCTCAAAGAGGATAATTTTTCATTTTTTTAATATTTTCCTGATAAATCATCTTTGACTCTGATAACTCTTATTACTCTCATTTATACAAGCATAGTAAAGTCCCCAGATAGAAAATGACAAAAAAACAACAAAAAGATAAAGGAAGTCAAGCATTCAAATACATAATAATGGTAATAATAATGATATTGTTTCCACATCAGACCAATACACCCCAGAAATATTTTTAGTAAATAAATAGACTAATTAATGCAGAAAATTCTGCTAAAGTGTGAAATTATTTTGTGGGCACAAGACTATTGCATTTACAGATTGGATGAAACCATGGACACTTTTTCTGTGATTAAAAAAAACCCAAAAAACATTTTGTCATGGTGTCAATTGAAAGTGAGCACTTATTTCCAATTTATCATGCTTGAGCATTTCTATTCAGAATGTTCTGATACAGGATGTTTTCAGTGTCAGATACTGCAGTCCAGATGTTAGATTCTTGCCACAGCTCTGAGCACCCTCCTCTTTGCTGGTTATTGAGGTGAAGCATATTCCCCTGCTAATTGGTGGTTTCGACCTCTGACTGTGCCTTAATGAGGATTTTCAACTGTGACGATGGCAGAAGCCTCACATGTCATAGTTCTGTCAACTCAAGTTACAGCATTTATAATATCTGCCTCACTTGCAATAGATGCTCAGTATATGTTTCAGGTGGCATCTGAGCTGTGCAGGCAATATCTTAGGATGATCACCGGTTGGTAGCACGCTCTGGTAGCACGCTCTGGTAGCTAATTAATTAGCATAAATCCCCACCCAGGTGCATCAGTACAAGAAGGTGTTAAGTTGCATCCTCAACCAGGCATGTCTATCTGTGAACACAGCACACTTTAAGACAAAGTAAGATTTTTTTTATCTTTTTTTCAGACATAGCAACAGAGTTAACTGACTGAAAAGTAAATTTTAACAAAAGCAAACTTGGTACTGAAACTACAGCGCTGCAGAAAAAGAACCCACACTGCCACTAGTCATTGGTGGTGTAATTAGAGCAACACAGGCCGTCAGTAGCTGTTACAAAAAAGCATAAATCAGGCTTTAGTGGGCTAGAATCAGCAGCACAAACAGTTTAAGTGAAAACGCTCTAATATGGCATCTTATCAGGATTCATATTCACAAAAACAGTGGAAAGCTTCTTTTTTTTTACTCCATTTTTTTTGGCCCACAAACTTTGTCTGAAGATTGTGACAAAACAGTACAAAGGGAACTATTAAAAAACTGCCAAAACTCTGTGCCGAAGCCATCAACAGCCTCAGTCTTCGTAGACTTTGAATGGCATCATGTCAGCTGTTGATGAAATGAATTGTGGGTTTCGTGCGATGCAGCAGCAGTGCACCATTTGATTAGTTGTTTTTGGTATGACGAAGGCACGTAAAAACCTGTGCTGTGATAACTGTTGTGTGAATCCACCTGGTATCAGAAGGCCTCGGTAAATGGCCATGTCGTGCAGGATAAAGCAACCAAAATTATTTTGCAAACCTTCTTTGGTTCATAGAGCAAGGTTCTGCTGCTTGCGTCTGGGGAAAACCACTTTGTTTCTTGTTGGCAAGAAAATGATTCTGGTGCAGGCAACAATTAAAACCAGTAGATGGTGAGTTTGAATAATTTATTGTTAACTCCGGGTCCCCTGGAAGAAGTGCATATGGGAAAATGGAACTCAAGTCTGGTCTCAATGATCACTGTAAGGAGAGGACACGAGTTAAAGATGCTGCGGGATTGGAATGAGCACGATGTGCAGTTGCTCAGGTTGCCTACTGTTGTCAGGGGAACGAGAGTCGTGGGGGAAAGGCTGTCTGGATCTCCACAAGTTGTTCTTGGGTGGTGAGCATCTCAATGAGTCTTTCCCCTATTCGGTGGAGATGATCGGCAGACTGGGGCGTTTGAGGGTGGACAGGCCGAGGAGCAACGTGGACTGATCCGCTCAGGCGACCAGCTGACAGGATGTGGATTCTCGAGGACAGTGAGGCTGTGATTCTTGGAAAGTAGAGAATGTTAGTAAGCGTTTTGGTAAAGTTCTTGACAGACGTTCCCAAGGAGGAGGCCCAATTACCACTGGTAGTGAGTAACGATCTAGCATCGGTCTGAGGGATTCAGTCTCTTTTTAAGCAGCTCCTTGATGAGTGATGAACCACACCTGCTGGGCCTCCTCTGCCCGTCAGACCCTGGAGGACTAAGACGGAGAGAGACCTGCCTGGCATGTAGAGAATACAACACCTTGCACTGTTAGTGTGTTCTATTACAGCTGGAGTTGCTGCATCTCTGTTAGCATAGTAAATTGATTTAAATCCACACAATGTTTTAATGAAAATAATCTGAAGCCTAATAATGCAAAATGTCTATTAATTAAGATGAAAGTGTTATGTTTCTAATTACTTACCAAGCAAGTACACTTTTATAACACAATTTCTAACTCAAATATTATCTTTTTGCTCGCTATATGCTAGCTGCCGTCTCATGACTACAGTTTAAATAAAACAAAAAAAACAAAACAAAACCTTTTCATACACAGCCTTGGTTCCATAAACTGGAAGACAGAGTTGGGACAGCCTGCCCCCCAAACCATTACAAAAGTCCCTCCAGCCAATCACTGCATGAACAGAGCAAATACAGTTCAGTGTCATCTAGAAATGCAGTATCCTGCCTTTAACAGTTTGGACAAGTCTGGATCAGGTTCTTGTTTTGTTTCAGCTCAGTTTCAGTTCATTTTGTAGCTCAGAATCCATTTAAGCTTTCTTAGGTTTTAAGAAGTAGTCTTGGTCATACATTGTATGATTTAAATCAAAATAAAAAGTCTTTAAAAACAGCTTCAGGGTTAATACTTCTTAAACACCTGTCGAACCCCATTGCCCCAGTTCTGTTGTGTTAGCAGTGCAAACTTACCAGATCCAAGCTTGATATTTGACTTTGCTCCCGCCATGACCTGCCCACAGTTTATTTTCTGCCTGGGCTGAATGGCAGCTACTTTGCCTTCTGTCACATACTTGTCAGTGTGCAGAGACCCACCATGTCAATATCTGTTAGTCTCAAGCAGATACAGATCTAAAGGGCAGCTTGGTGAGCTGGGTGTTGGATTAATCAATTTTATCTGATCTTAATTTATACAGAGTAAATAATTAACTTCTGTCCATGTATAAAACATTCAGTGAAATGGGCTCAGGTGGGCCAGGAGGAGAATTTTCTGTGATTTAGGTCACCAGGAGGTCCCTGAGGAAGTTGCAGAGGGCAACATGAGCAACATATCATGTTTAAAATCTCTTCCCATGTAACATGTTCATACATACATAATACTGAGAGAACCTGGGGAAACCAAACCCTTTTATTGTGTAGTAAATTATTGATTTGGATAGTTTTAGGATAAGCTGTCTCTGTTATGAAAATAAAGCAAAAACATCTGTGTAAGTCAGTTGTGTTTATATAAACATTGCCTTTGCTGAGCAAAGTGCTGCACAGAAATATAATAGAAATATGCAAGAATTGTCAAAAATAAATAAATGAATAAAACTGAGACGATATGAAATGAGATGATAAAAGCAGAAAATAAAGCAGCAGTGCAAACACCAAATAGTACAATTAAAACAGCAGAGGCTAAGCTAACAAACAACAAATAAGCGTGGGTCTTAAGACTTAATGAACAGAGATGAAGGAGTCATTTATGATGCAAAGTGACGACTTCCACAGATGTGAAGCAGCAACTTTTGTTAGGATGCAGTCCTGGGAAGGACCGCGGGGTTGGGTTATGTTTAGTTTTGCCTTCTCTTCAGACACTCTGGAGCAGCTGCAGAGACTTCAGGGTTGGGAGCTAGAGCCCATCACCTCACCTGCACAAGCTTCCCCACCTGCAACCATTTACAATCACCTGGTCTGCTTCAGGAGCTTCCTTCCACCTTCACGCTGCCAGTTCTTCAGCAAACCTCCCAGACTCTCAGCTCTGGCCTCCACCTGTACTACAGCTGCCTTCTAACCCATATTTTCCATCATCCTTTTGATGATTGTTTTTTGTTCTTTTTTCATTAAAAGTTCTTACCTGCATCTGGGTCCTGCCTTTTGTCGGCTGGCCGCCACGTAACAACTTTGATGCACAACAATTTTAGTTTGGACTTTGGAACATCTACAAGAACCCGATCCCCACATCCCCACATCCATAAGACCTAAGATGAGTAAAGTTGGTGTAAAAAGGGGTCTGTCCATTAAGAGGCTTAAAAGAATGAGAAAAATATGCTGGCATTAAACTTCCTCCAACTCAACCAGTACAAAACTGAAGTTTTAGTCATTGGTCCAAAGGCTAAGAAACACAAACATTTGTCAAAATTACATGCAATGTTTTTAAAGACATCTGATCAAGGCAAGAACCTGGGTGTCATTTTTGACTCTCTCGACTGTGTTTTTACTTTATTTTTACCCTGTAAAGAACTCTGTGCTGCATTTTATTGTACGGAAAGTGTTATATAGATGAAGTTTGATTTTATTTAAACATCCATGCTTAACTTACCATAAAAATCTTATAGCATGTTTCTCAGCTGTCAACTGTATAGTCTGCAAAGTTAATTAGAATTCAAAAGTCGATTTCTGGTTTGACAGTAGGATTTTTTTTTAATGCTCCAAAGGTATGTTTTATGTTGAGAGGAGTTTTGATTGAGCTCCATTTGTGTGATGTTGGTGCTGTAAGATGAAAAGCTAGAACAATCACAGTCTGTCATGAAGGAGAGGAATGGATGGAAACAAACACAAAAACAGAACATGTTGGGGTGGCAGGGCTTCAAAATGGGTCATTGGATACATTTGACTCTGTGGCCTTGCTCCTCAGATATAAAATCTGATGTTTTAAGCTCTTGAAATGGCCAGCACGCTGTGCGGAATTAGATTTATCTGGTATATCAACACAGAGCTTGAAAAGATTGCAAACTGACTTGTTTATGATACTAGATGTATGTGCACTCACAAAGTGGGCATGGTACATTATTTACACTGTATTGAACTCTGTTTCTACAGATAAGCTAACAGACTGTGGTCTTGGACTCTTTGCAGGAGAAAAGTTTTTCCATATCAGTTTGAAGGCAACATCACAGTTTTTTGCAATTCCACTGCCTTTATAGCCTTGGTATAAAAGTAATGTTTATTGCAGTCAATACGTATAGTACAAAATGTTTCAAGTAGAAAGTAGGTTTTCGTGGCTCACTGTTGACAGGGCCCGAGCACTGTAAGTGTGAGAGCCCTATTGTAATTGCCCTGATTATTAGATTATACAGATTTTAAGGGTCCTGGGCTACATGGGTGTGGAAAAATGGTTCAATGGCGCCACCTTGAAAAATTGAGCCCTTCTCATGGGTTTTACCAGCATGCACAAAAATTGGTAGGTTTGTGCAGAGTGCTAATCGGCACAAAAAAGTCTCAAGGACTCGCACTCGAAAACATACAGGAAGTCCACCACGTTGGATTGAATTTGTGATTTGGGCCGGATTTTTGTGTTTTGAAGGCCTCGTATCTGAACAAACCCCTCCCATTTGATTGGATCGACCTCATATTTGGTATGAGTAAACTTCACTGTTCAATTGAAAAGGCTTCATTTTGAACATGATGGCACTGTAAAATTACAGACAGGAAGTGCAAAAGAGACAACTGGTTTCACAAGCATTCTTAACATGCTTGGAAAGTCTGATGTTAGGTTGCAAAGCCTTTGAGGACCCACCCATGGCGTGGTGGCGAATTTTGACATGTCACCATGAAAACTTGTCCCAGAGGCCTCAGACATGCTGTATATGATCAGAGTCCCACTCTGAACAGTGCCTCATATTCAGTCATACTCATAGCATCCCCTTGTGACAACAGGAAGTGACTGGATCCACGTTTTAATGTGACTTTCCTGATACAATGTCCAAGAGATGTCAAACATGCTCATATTCATGCTAACAGAGTTGATGAAGACAATAAAGTAATAAAATTGAGTTTTCAACAAGGAACCAGCCCATGGTGACGCTTCGAATTTCGATGGTTCAACATGACTGGAAAAGCTGCTCTAACCTGCACGTATGTCGTCCAAGCTTCTTCAGAATCGATATGTTTGATGAAGTTTCCACTGTGAACAAGTGGACATGATAATCTTGGAAGAAATCCATAGCGCCACCTTCTGGTCAAAGCAACATGTTTTTGTTAATTAGAGAATAGCATGGTATTAAATAAGCACTGACCCACTGAACAGTTGGACATGTGCTTTAAAATGTTTGACAAGGTAAAAACACATTTACCTGGAAAGACTATTGTAGTTAAGGTTCTTTCTGAAATTTCATCCAAAAACCCAAAACTTTTCGTGAGTTTATAACATGGGGATAACTTCTGTCACAGGAGGAAAACATGTCCGTACCCTGACTGGTGTGGGAAGGTGGTGGCACCAGGGGGTGCTGGAGGGGATGCTGGAGGGGGATGCTGAGTTGAATGCGGCTTGGACCTTTAATTGTAAATTGTCTTTTCTCCCAACAAAGCAGTTGGCTTTTGTCAAGAGGGAATCCATGAAAACAGCTCTAAAATCATCACATTCACAGCTATTGTAAACCTATTCAAACAGATGCAGGATACCATTTTCAAAGGGACTGCCGATCAGTGATCACATGAACGTTTTTATTGTCACAGCAAGAAAACTTTTAAAATTGTTTTAGAGTCCTGGAAAACTGAACATATGTGGCTTCAGAGAGCATTTTTACTGTGCCTTTTCAATTACACATTTTCTTAATTTCAGGATACTACTGGGCACATACGAGAGAATATGTAGCATGACCGTGTAAAAATGTTTGAGAGGTAGAGTGGAACCAACCCAGGGATGGAAAAAAATCAACATGTTTTGAATTAAACAATCCATCATGCTTTCTATATTTTGTCCAGCTCTGTGATCTTTGTATTTGAGAAATTCTTGTGTAGCTTGGGCAAGGCTCTGCGTTTGGCCTGTTGCCACTTGCCAGCCTTATGGAAGGCCAACCGGATGGCGGCACAAGATAAGCCCTCGATTTGTACTCCCCAAGCAGCAGGCCTTGGCTGGTGTAACAAGCTTTAGCTAAAATTTTAACTATCCTTGGAAGAGATAGTGGAAACAGCCAGGCTGAAAAGAGACATCTGTAGTGTAAATGAAAGCGGAAGGAAGATGTTGGCTGGAACAGGACAGCTGTACAAAAGTCACCCCACCTCGCCAAAGAATTGTCAACACCTCAAGGTCATACACTCAGATGCTCTGTCTCTGCAAAAGAGCTTTTTACGTACACTCACCAGCCACACACCTTGCTAGCCATAGGTTGCAACACCTTTTGGTCTTCAGAACCGCCTTAATTCTTTGTGGCATAGATTCAAAAAGGTTTTAGAAACATTCCTCAGAGATTTTTTGGTCCATAAAGACATGATAGCATAACACAGTTACTGCAGATTTGACCACTGCACATCCATAGTGAGAACCTCCTGTTGCCAACACCTCCACCGGCTCCCTGCAGGGCTGTATCTTATTGCCTCTGCTTTACACCCTCTGCACACCAATGACTGCTGGTCCACTCTGCCTGTCATCTGTTGACATTTTCTGATGACACGGTCCTGCTCTGTCTGCTCTCTGCCCCCACATTATGTCATAACTCTGCTGGCCAGGGGTTTGTCACCTGGTCAGAAGGTGCCAGTCTTTAGTTGAACAAGAAAAAAGAGATAATTGTTACAGATGAGATCCTTTGTGGTAAATGAAAACAACCTAACGTGTGTGTGTGTGTGTGTGTGTGTGTGTATATGTGTGTGTGTATATTTATATTTACCATATCTTCATTGAGAACATGCTCACCTTCTCATTGATTAACTGGTTTTACTCCATCACTATTACAAAAGTCTGCTCTAAAATCTTTCTGCATTTTTTTGAACAACAAACTATCCAGACTGCTGGCAGGATCCTACAAGACCTCTCACACTGCCTGGGCAGACAGACAGACAAGTTTGTCCCCAGAACTGACTGATGCAGCACTTTGGCACTGAGGACTTTGTCAGTGACGTATCTCCTGTCTTTTTGCACTTTTCATTTTGAACCTTGTACATGCTGGGTTTTTAATGTTCTGTTTTTCTGCTGTTGCTCTTTACGCTGTTTAATAGCCCCTCGGAGACAAATTAAGTGCTTGCAAATTTGAATTTGTAATGATGTAGCTGAAATTGAAACTCATCAGACCAGACAGTTTTTCCAATCTTCTTTTGTCCATTTTTGATGGGTCTGTGTGAATTGCAGACTCAGTTTCCTGGTTTTAGTTGACAGGAGTGGTGCCTGGTGTGGTCTTCTGCTGTGGCCCATCTGCTTCAAGGTCCAATGAGTTGTGCATTCAGACACCTGGAGTCGTAACGAGAGGTTATGAGAGTTACTGTTGCCTTTCCAACCAGTCTTCCCATTCTTCTCCAACCTCTGACATCAACAAGGCATTTTCGTTCACACAACGGCCGTTCATTACTTTCTCTTGTTCTGACCATTTTCTGAAAATCTGTGTAGATCCGCTGTTCCTGAAATCCTCGGACCAGCACGTCTGGGGCTAACAACTACACCACAATACCATTTCTTCCCCATTTTGATGCTCAGTTTGAACTTCAGCAAGTTGTCTTGACCACAACTACATGCCTAATTGCATTGTGTTGCTGCTATGTGATTGAACATCTTTTTGTGCTAATAAATAATTGAACAGGTGTACCTGATAAAGTATATGGTGAGAGTGTCTTCCTTCCGCTGGGAGTGATCGTGTAGTAGAGAGGGGTTGTGGTTGAAATCTACATTGAAATTTCCGTGAATGCTGTGGGCTGCTGGATTTTTAGCTTAGCAACAACAAACTGAAGGTTTGCCATGTCGATTGATATCACAATCGGCAGTAAACAACATATACAAAAGCTAAAAGCCAACAGATAAATGCCCAGGGTGCAGAGATGCTCCTTCACAGTAAAATGTTCAGGATCTTTTAACATGCACTGCAGTCCCACCACCTTTATTCTTACCACTCTGCTGGCAGCCTCTTTTTCTCATCCTCCAATATCCATATAAAGAGGAATTATCCCACCAAACACCAGATGTCCATGGACGTCTGCCCTGTTGCCCAAATTTAGCCCAAAAACAGATGTTGAAAACCCGTCTCTGTTTAACCATTCTGTTGTGGCCCTCATCTGGCTCCAAAGAAGACGTGAAAACCCATCTCTGTCCAGCTGTTCTGATGTGGTAAGCGTATTTTCAATGTCACAAAAATGACAGTTTTTTACCTTTCACTTTTCAACCAAAAAAAAAGTTGTTTAGAAGCCTGACATAATTGTCTTTTCAACATCTTTGCAATGTAACTGTGAACGTTGGGATAGTCTAGATCAGAGGATTTCAAAGTATCTTCAAAAAATCTGAGGGGGGAGGGGACTTTGAAAGACCCTGCTCTAGATTACTATTACGAAGTACTAGATTCCCTGACATTGTCCTCTTCAGAGCCCCACATCCTCTATCTCCTTTAGCTCTGGATTTGGAGTCTTATTCCAGGCATTACTCAGCTTTTGTTGCAAACACCTCAAAACACATCATTCACAAGATATAAGCCCTTTATTTCCACCCAAAGAGTATTGAGTCCCTGGGAAGTAATTAGATGATACAGAGGGAGGAGGGCCCTTTTCTTTAAAAACATAGCAACCTGTATGGTTAAGCAGTTGATTATGGCCTCCACCACACAGTGTTTGCTCACGCTTGGAATCATAATGGAAGTGGAGGTGGCTGTAAGAGTAGACCTTTCTGCTTTATTTTTCTGTGAAGTGGTTAAAGACTACAGTGGTGAAGATGGATAACCCCTTTCACACTCACAGAAACTCCAAATGAGAAGCATTTAAAAATCTTTATGCACGAAGTTCATTGGCTTCATAGACAGAGAGGAAAGTGAATTATAAATCTATGTAAGTTCTGAATAGATTACTAAATCTCCTTCAGAATCTTTTTTTTTAAAGCCCAAACACATCTGTGTGTAATGCCTCAACTTCTAAATAAGATCCATCTCCTCATTTCTTTTTTTAAACAGATGCTGCTGTCAACCAGCTCACTAATTAGCTTTCACAAATCTTACAACCAGAAGGTCCATTCATTCCTCAGCAGCAAGCACACAGCAGACTTGCAAAAAATAAAATAAAATGCCATGTAACTTACAGAAAGATACGAGTTCAAGGAGGTTGCCTCGAAGAAACAATTAAACTCTTCTTACAATGACGGCTTACTTTGTCTGTCATGCAAAATACAAACACTCTCTGAAGTGGCAGTCATGCAACACTAAGCTTATTTATAATTTTTCTGCAGCAGAATGTTGTCACATTCTGTCAGAGTGAAACAAAATCAACATGGAAAGGTACAGTCTACATGCTGTTCCACATGCTTAGTCATCCTTGGATGCATTGCAACAGTGTAATGGCAAGTTTAGAGGCTTGTGCTGCCATGCACTTTAAATGCAAATGTCTGTTTCATGCTCTGTATAAGTCTGAAGTGCAATAATTACAATGATCTCTGCCGTTGACCTCTCTGACTTAAATTGCTTCATATAAATCATCACCTTGTCCTTTAGACTCCTCCTCAACCAAAGTATTCCAGATTTTTCCCCTCATTACCACTTCCATATTAAATATGTTTGCTCTATCTTCCCCAACAGCCTTTAAGTTTACTTAATCCTGGAGTCAGTCACAGACCTACATTCAGTTCTTTATTTACAAATTATTTGAAAAGGGTTGTTGCAAATCAACTTTTAATCCTTTGCAGCCTGTCAGACACAACTTCACTTTGCACAAACAAGTCTTAACTGCAAAACCAGCAACTCCTCCACCAGCGTTCCTACTATTCTGCACTCCATTTTGGATGTCTTTTGTTGACACAAGTCAGGCTGTTGTGTCCACATCACAAGCTTTGATTCTCTGACAAGTTTATGCTCATCCAGTGGTGTCCAGAGGCAGTTTTATCTGCATTTGCACTTTTTCATATAAAAAAATAGACATCTTTGTATCAAAGAAAGAACTAGAATGGTTGATGAGGCTGTTGCAAAGAAATACTTGAAGAATTTCAATAAGATCAAAGTGCAAAAAACAAGACTTTAGAAAGTTGTGGGTTTTGTGTCTTTAAGGCCTTGGACAGTTGTCTCCATTTGATATGACAGATCACAACATTCTATTATAATCTGACTATTATCTAATTATTACAAAGGGTTCAATGTGATGTTGAGATTAAAGGAACCACATTGAGTCATATTTAATTGGCAGATTCCAGTTAATTTACAACCACAATTTCAAAAATATGGGGTGCTTCATAAAACCTAAATACAACCTAAATTGCATTTATTTGCAAATCGTATAAACCCAAATTATATTCTCAAAAGAACATCAAGTAGATATCAGGTGCTGCAAACAGACATTGGCTCAGTTAGACTTTGATGATGTTTGCCGTTTATGAGATCTGCAAACCACTGCATTTTGCTTTTATTTACATTTTACATTTTTGGAACTGGGATTGTATATGTTTCAGAGGTTTTTGCTTCAATGACTTTCAGTGCAAGTCACAATGTGTAAATAAGTTCATTTTGTCACACAACATATTATTTACCAGTCACTCTCAGAAAGCAGGCTTACTTGTGGCTTCTAGAGTTTAAATTGATTACAAGCATGTCTGAAAGTAGTTCTTCGTCAATCTTTAGGCTCCATAATAGGAACCCAAGAGGCAGAAATGCCAGTACATCAGGTCCCAATGCACTCTGCAGTTCACCACTTCTCTTAAGTGGTGTCATCAGGTGTCTCTTAAGATCACGTCTCATTGTCTTTCCTTCATAATCTTAAATCAGGGTGTGTAATTGGATTGCAATCAAAATCTATACAATGTTTGATCTGTTGTCTTCTGCTGTCATGGTTCTCTCTTGTGGAACCATCTTCTCGACATCCGTAGACTGAACTTCTCTCTACTCTGGTTTCTTTAGGTGGTTTTCCATTATACAGTTTTCACGCTTCTTGCCCAAAACTCTGGTCACGTCTTTGTAAGTTTGTAGAGTTAAACAGATAGTTGCTGTTGCCTGGATTTAAATATTGCGGCTCTCAAAACTCATCAGTGATGTCACTCTCTGGCCAACCAATGGCCTGACTCCACTCTGCTTGGTTGGAACCCCAGCCAAGTAGGTGCTTAAAAAAGAGGTGCAAACAGGTACTATCACCAAGAGGAAAACGATGAAAACAGAGTAGAGCTGAGAAAATCCCAATTCTCCTCATACAAATCATATTTTCTGTGATTTTGATTTGTTTTTTCTTTTTTTTCCTTTTCCGATAGCATGCGTTTTATACCGTCACCCGCAGACTTGCTGAAAGCACCCGTTAAAAGGAAGTTTTCTCTCTCTTTGGTTGTGATCTTTTTTGGATTCTATTCTCTTCTATTGTGCATTGAATTTGATTAATGTTTATAAGTGGGCTTGAACTGAACTGGTTTCTATTCTTTCTATTCTTTCTTCCCATGAGGGAGTCTTTTCTTGCCACTGATGGCGTTGCCATGTGGTCAAGGGTCAAGCTCTGGGCTTCTTAAGCGCCTAGAGATGACTTGTCGTAAATAGGCGCGATGTAAATAAATTGAATTGAATTATTCTTTGGGAAGCACCCTGTGATTACTTTTGTGGTGGACTGACTTTATACAAATGATCTAAGATGAAACAAATTGATTTGATCCTGACTCTCCAAAAAAACAAAAAAAAAAACATTTCTAATGCTGTTCAAATCCAACCTGTAGAAAATCATTACAGCCAAATCCCAAAGGACCTGACAGTGAATTCAACCAAGGCCCTACGAAAACACAATCTATTCAAATTTAACAAGCACTATTTGATTTTTCACAGTTTTCTGATTTATTTGTAGCAGGGCTACAAAAAAAACGGCATGAGACTCAGACAAATGACATTTTTCACACATTCCCATGCGGCCTGTCCGATGTCTCTCGCAGTCATAAACACATTCACCACTGGTAATGTCAGCATGTGAAAAAAAGAGAAGACTGACAGCAAAGATAAATAAGACAGAGCAGCGCTGCAGCAGCAGTTATTATGACTGATTGGGGAGAGAGAAATATCTACAAATCTGCATGACGTGAGGTATTGCCATGAATTTTGCTCAAAGTAATTCAGTCAGTTACTTCTTTACAGGCAGTCTCTGCTCTGCTTTTATACTGTGCATAGTTGGATAGAAGTGAAAGTGAATTACTGTTGTAAGGGGATATGTTTGTTTTTGTTTTGCTTTTTTAATTTGTCACTCTCAACTTTCAGCTTTTAATCTGCAAATTACCATCATCTGAGGCTAGATAATATTTTTATTGGTACAATTTCCAAAATAATTTTGCTACTTTTATGAATCATTAACTCTCTGATGCACCACTTTAGACAATTCTGAAATGCAGATAGCCTCCCAACATACATTCTGTGGTAAAAGTGGGATTTGAGAAGCTCCAGCAAATATTGCCACATTTACTTCCTATACTTAGGCACTTAGAATCATCCTATGTAATACTACAACTCCAGACCAATTTGGGACAGTATATCATGAGAGCATTCATGTGTCAGGACCTCAGAGACACTTAACAAAGTGTATCTCCAGTGTTGCTTAGGCCAACTGCATAAAATGCTCTACTTTTATAGCTTTTGCAACATGTAGTGTTTAGTTGTCCAGTTATTGTCAGTGGTTTGTAGTATGTTACTGCAAACACAACTAAGCTACAGAACAAACAAAGTTGGTCAGATGTCCACTCTCTGGGTCCAGCTGTGGTGGCATATTTCATAATGGGATACAGTCAGGCCCAGTGACTGTCTAAACACACATAAACATTATAAAGAACCTTTGTTGCCCACTTTTTCTCAAACTGCACGGTGTCAAGGATGAAGATGTCAAAGCCAATGGCAGAGTCAATGGCAAATGACATTGTGATATCTGATTGTTCAGCTTTATGAAATTTATCTGATGTGGTACAAAAAAAAAGATTATTAGGATTGATATAAGTGAAGTGTCTTTTTACTCACAAGTCTATCACTCCTACTCCAGCATCAACTACTTCTTGATCAGCAACTATATTATCTAAAAAATAATTGGCATAGTAATACATCCCATCATTAGTGATGTTACGACCCTCTGCATTTCTGCTGGCTCTGGCACAACAGTACAGAGGTGGAGTTAATTACTCCACTGACCTGTGCAGTTAAGGGTAAAGCCTACCTGGTGTGGCTCGCATGGAGAGACTCGCCATTTCTGGCCGCTCGGTCGGTGATGCTAGTTTGATACCTGATTTTAATAATAAGCCTTTTACTTTCTAATGTCCTGTGTTCAGTCTCTGTTTTACGTTTTTGCCCTTGAGCCAAGTTGTAACAGTCATCATGCATGAATTACTTTTTTTTCTTTTTTTTTTTGAATATAAATATAAACCTATCAAAAAACAACAAGAGGTGGAGATTTAACTCATCACTACTTAACTATGCTGACTTTGATAATCATTTTAAAAGAAAGAGGCCATCCTTCCTTGAAATAAATGACTAACCAGAAATAGCTCCTTCTCTTCTTTGGGAAACAGGGAAAGTGGTGTCAAGAGGACAGGCCATCTCATACCAAGAAGAAAAGAGAAACTTTAGAATTAGAAATCATAAACGCTAATGATCCCAAACTTCAAACACAGTCTGATCTACAGAAGTATCAGTTACAATTGAATGAATACATAAATACGACTAAACTTCTCATACAAAGACTCAGATCTGAACATTTTGAGTACAACAATAAATGCAGCAAATATCTGGCAAATCAAATAAAAAGAAACAAGGAAAAATCAACAATACCGACAGTACAGTTGTTAACCCAGAACACAACATTGTACAAATACCTGAAGAAGTAAATGCAACATTCAGGAACTTTTAGAAGAACCCGTTTTCCTCTACAAAGAAACAAAACTTACAAGGCATTGATAAATTTCTAAACAATATTAATCAACCTCATCTTACAGAAGATCAAGGAAAAGAACTGGATACACCATTTACTCAAACAAGCACTCCAACTTATGCCCAATAACAAACCACCTGGTCCAGATGGCTTCCCTGCAGAATTTTACAAGCACTTCTGGAACATTCTAGCACCAACAGGGACACTGCCAGGAATTTTGGGCCCCATAAAACAACACCCCCGCCAAACAGCTGCTGTCACCACATCTGTAGGACCTAACTGACCTATTAAAAGCTGTACATAACTCTAACCTTGAAGGCTTGCAACTGTCTTGCTTCTTGTAGTTCAGTCAATAAAACAATCCTCATGAACTGGAAAACTAAAAACTCAATCAATATCACTCTCTGGAAAAACACAATAATTGATTTTGCATCAATGGAAAAAATATTGACCACAGTAAAATAAAATAAAACTGAACATTTTAACAATTTGATAGAATTTGGAAAAAAATGACAAAATCCTTAAATTTGTGACATAAATTGTCCCATGAATGATCTGTGACATTATGATTCTGTCATTATTATCAGGCCACTGGTGCATTCTGTGGGGTATCTTAACTGCAGTATCATTGACTCTGTTATTGATATTATCATTTTTTTATTTTTGTTATCATTAGTACTAGCTTCCATCATTATTACTATTACTGTAATTTTCATTATCATCATTATTATTATTGTTGTTATTATTATTGCAGGTGTGGAAACATGGGTATGTGTACATGTCTTTGCACAAGCTGTCAAAGAGGGTTGGTGACACATTCACTGTCACTCTTACATACACGCACATAGAAAAAAAAATCTGCTCCAAGATTAAAATGCATATATATGTAACATTAAAAGGCTTTGTCAGATTATGGCATTAACCACCAATATATATGCAGACAGTTATTTAAAAAAAAAAGAAAAAGTAAAGCATTAACATTCATGGCCACTGTTTGTGTCCATCTGTTTGTGGACAGCAAATTTTAAGTAATACCGAAGACCCTCAGTCAGATGATACCAGAACATTGAGATTCTTTTGTCTTTTCTTTCTTTCTTTTTTTTGTGAGCGGGAGTGAATGTGTCCTTCACAGCCTCTTCTTGACAGGCTGATCTATCATATTTTATTAACAACAGAAATCCTGGTTCGGTCAGAGAGGAGTCAGATCAACAATAGTGAAACATTTAAGGACAGGGCAGAAAAGAGACCAGACAGTGAAGGTCTGGTGTGTGCAGAGTAGTGAGGTCGTGTGGTGTTTTGTGGAGTAGGTAAGGAATGTGTATCCGATTGTGTTACAATAAAAAGACAAACATACAAACACTGCCGGTGCTTTCCTTCAAGCAATAGACTTCTTTTTCTCTCGTGTCCACATGAACAAATACTCCCAGGTCTGTGTGCAGCTTCAGCAGGATTACTTTTGGTATTTTTCCTTCCTTTTTTATTACCTTAAGATACCTGCCCTTTCTGCCTGGTCTGTGGGTTTTACTCTACTTACCAGCATAGAAAATGTTTAAAAGAGTTGTGGTTGAACAGGAAAAGGCCCAGAAAAAAAGAAAAATAATCCTTAGGTTATCCTTAGGTCAGCTTTCTAAGTAAACTGTATTGGTTTGCTGGTGATCCTTGCATTGCATTGTTGAAGTCAATCTTCTTCAGTCGATAGACAAGCTTTTCCCTCTTTATCAAGTCACTTAAACACCCTCAAAATGGGCATGTCATTACATTGATTACAAGCATGTCTGAAAGCAGTTCTTCGTCAATCTTTAGGCTCCATAATAGGAACCTAAGAGGCAGAAATGCCAGTAGATCAGGTCCCAATGCACTATGCAGTTCATCAGTTCTCTTAAGTGGTGTCATCAGGTGTCTCTTAAGATCACGTCTCATTGTCTTTCCTTCATAATCTTAAATCAGGGTG
>JBAMYA010008266.1:0-17832 GCA_037176975.1 Arrhamphus sclerolepis | reverse complement strand
GGAAGTGACCTGAAAGGGAGTGACTTCACTTCCTGTCTCTGAAGCTATCAAAATAAAATACACCCAACAACCACTTGAGTAAAATAATAATAAACAGATCTAATGCCATCACAGAAGGATTTTGGTGAAATAAACACAAACATAAAAGAAAATGTCACACCTGACTGAAAATAAGAAAATAAAAATATATTTGTAGGTTTTCTCTCCACTGTTACATTCACCCCTCTTTGATTTCACCAAAATTCTGAATAATAAGACGGTGGGCTTACTTACTTACTTTGCAAAGAGATCTCTGCTTAGGGCATCTGCCACCACATTCTTTGGCCCTGGGATGTGCTTAAGACTGAATGTGTATGGGGACAGCTTCGCAACCCACCGTTGTTCGCAAGCATCAAGTTTTGGCTTTGTCATATTTTAAGTTAAAGGATTATTGTCGGTCCACACTGTAAAAGAGTGACCCTTCAGCCAGTGACTGAATTTTTTGCAAACACTCCATTTAGGTGCTAAGAATTCAAGACGGTGGGCAGAGTATCTCTTCTGTGAACCGGACAGAGTCTTACTTGCGAAGGCGATTGGATGTGCCTTACTCTCTCCTCCTGGCACCTGAGATAAAACTGCCCCGAGGCCATCAAGAGAGGCATCAATTGACAAGATCAGTGGCTTAGAGAAGTCTGGGTGAGTGAGGACTGCACAGTTCAGAAGCTTCTCCTTGAGACTGAGGAAGGCAGCATCACAGTCCTCTGTCCAGTTCGGAGGTTTGAGCTTTCTGAAGAAACCAGGATTCTGACCATCTCTGCTTGTCTCCCCCTTATGTTTCTGCCCAGCTGTTAGGGCAAATAGTGGCTTGGCTATGGCAGGGCATAGTTAGTTATGAAATGCTGGTAATAAAATACCATCCCCAGAAAGGACTTCACCCGGCGGACTGAAGGAGTGCAACCATCATCTTCCATCAGGTCCGTCTTTGACATCTTAACAATGACTTCCACCTTCTCAGGATCAACAGCAACACCCCCACCATCAATGGGCCCAAGGAACTTTACAGAACATCGCAACAGGTGGCACTTTTTGGGACTCAACTTCAAGTTGTGCTCCCTAAGCCGCTGGAAGACAATCTCCAGTCTTTTAAGGGCCTCTTGTTTGTACTGGGCAAATACCAGCAGGTCATCCAGGTAGCACAGCAAACTACTGAAGTTTAAATCACGGAAGATGCTCAACATCATCCCCATGAATGAGGCTGAGCTGTTGCAAAGTCCCTGTGGTATTCTGTTATATTCATGGAGGCCTAGAGGTGTTGTGAAGGCTGTATATTTTTTATCGTCTTCGTGCATGGGTAGGTTATAGAAACCTGAGGGGAGATCCATGGTGCTGAAGACCGTGTTTCCACCCAGGGCTGTTAGATAGTCTGACTGGTGAGGCAGAGGGTGAGTGTCCTTGATGGTCCTCGCATTTAGCTATCGGAAATCTGTACATAGGCGAAGGTCACCATTTTTCTTCCAGACCATTACAAGGGGGGAAGCGTACTCACTCATAGACTTGCGTTTTATTCCCTGCTCCTCCATTTTAGTGAGAACTTGCCGCAACTTTTGATAATGTGCTGGTGGCACTCTGCGATACGGAAGTTGGAAAGGGCGGTCGTCTGTGAGTCGGATCCTATGCACAAAGTCTTTGGCTTCTCCACAGTCCAGATGGTGCTTTGAGAAGACATTGTGGTACTACTTAAGCAATGTAACCAGCTGGGCCTTTGTGGACGGGCTCACCTCACAGTGGTCAACATCACATCTCCCAAATCACACTTCTGAAGTTGCTGTTTAAGATTGGAGTTGTGATCTTAACTGAGTCATTTTCTGTCTGGCAACTGCCTTGAAACAGTGAGATATCTTCAACTGCAACTCATGGAGAGACATCTGTCAACTTGGAGTTCTTTCTCAGGGTGAGTGGTTTATCAGTGATGTTGGTCACTTTCATTGGAGTCCAGCCATCCCCCCACAGAGGCGTGATCACTCTGCTGACCATAATGCCTCGAGGTACACACCTGGATGTAGATGACTCCACTATGACTGTGCTCCCTGGTGACATCGGCACGTTACTGGGCAGTCTGAGAAGGAGAGTTACGTCTTGAGTCAGCTTCACCGTACCCACTTTTTCGGGCACATCTGCACCCCTCCACCTCGTGAGGCTGGCCATCATCTCCAAAAACAGCTCACATTCATAGGACTCCTGTGTATTACGTGAGATGAGTGCCCAGTAGCTGTTGTCATTTTTCAGCTGGTGCAGCACATATTTCAACATGATAGTCCCCACGATGATCTCATCTTTCTGTCCAGGCACCACTAGGACCGGAACTGTGCACTTCACGCCATACAAACTCAGTTCCATATCGTACATGCCTTTGGGGCTCACCTGTACTTCCCCACAGCCTACAAGGATGATGCGCTCAGTTGGTTCTTGCCGCTGAGTTAGAACGTTCTGTGATATGAGTCTCCACTCTGCTTCTTCACTGATCGTGCAGGCCATTGACCCTGTATCCAGCAACCCTTTCAGCTGAGTAGCACCACTGATCATCACTGGAGCATGGAACAATTCGCCGAATGGCTCAACGGTCTGAGTGTTCTTTACGATTACTTTACAATTATCTGGCATAACTTTACAAACATTCACGTACATCTCTTTTAATTCTTCATTTCTTTCGAGGGTTGATGTTTCAATGCCCACACACCCCCTCGCCAAATGCGGGCCTCCTAGTTTAAATGTGAGCCATGCTGCTGGCCTTGGGGCTGTGCCTGAGTCTGCTGTGGTGCGACACTGAATCTAGGCTTGCTCTGTTGGCAGTCTTTCTTCCAGTGACCTGGCTTGTAACAGCCCATACATAGATTCTCCTGCCTACAGTGAGCTGTTGTTGAATGCTCAGTGGACTGACACACACTGCATTTCCTCTGAAAAATGTTTACTGGTCCCTTGTATGACGATTCAACTGCCGCTGTCTGAGCCTTCTGCTCCAGCACACGATCCAACAGGCTAATCAGAGACTGAATGTAAACACTCTCGGTTGGAGGGGAGGATGGCTGCCCCACTGCAGTCTGGTGAGAGGTGGGCTCACAGGCATTCTCAGCAGTGATTGCTTCTGTTGTGGATGAGCACCAATGTGCTTTGGTCGGACTGATCTGACCTGGGACTTTGTTCGAGCCTCCCTCTGGTGTTCAATAAGGTGCTCCTGAATCTCATTTGCTGTCCACTTCTCAGCCGATTTGTACTTCAGGACACTTGCAAGGGCTGGGTCAGGACAGAGTTTCACCAGCATCATTGTGACTTCATGTGAGAGATCTTCAGTGTTTCGCCCCTGTCTCCTCAGACACTCATCCGCGACATCCACAGCTTTGTTCAAGTGGATCCAGTAGTCCATCGGGCTTTCTCCATTCAGAGGAAGTGTGTTATAAAAATCTGCTGAAGGCATTGAGGAGTAAGTTACTTCACTGAAATGCTGCATGAGTATATCAAAGACAAGCTTTGGATTCTTGGCAGGCTGTAAGGATGGAATACTGCGCAGTGTAACTTTAAAAATGTCTCTTGCTTTTCCCATCAGTCTGGACATTATTTCTTGGGAGTAGTCCTGTGGTGGAACACCCCTCTTTTTTAGGTAGACATGCATTAATTTCTTCCCACTCATGCACCGTGTGCTTGTCAGTCCCATCACCCCTGAAGTGTGGCTCTTGGACATCTGTCTTCATCACTAACTTAACACCAGTCATGTTTAAGTCAGGATATCCCTGGCCCATGTTCAAACTAGGTGTGGGAATGGGCTGGCTATGTTGACTATGTACAGATTTGTTCAGCTGACTTGCGATGTTCTCGCCTATTTGGTGGGCTAACTGTGTAATGAATTGTTTGGAATGCATAGAAGAACCCACAAATATGTTCAGCTGAAATACAGGACACTCTGAAACAAACAACAAACAAACAAACAAAAAAAAGCAAAAACATTGTGACTGTTTCAAGATGCACAAGAGGCTTTTGGGGATGAAAAAAAAGGGCTGCATGGCCAAGTCACCAGAAGAAAGCCATTTCTACACGTGCCACAAAGCATTTGGCCACAACCATAGACATTAGACTTGGAGAAGAGTCAACAAGACCTATGATGAAAGCTACACTATACCTACTGTGAAATATGAAAGTGGATTGCTGATGTTTTGGGTATGTGTGAGAAACACAGGCACAGGAAACTTGGTTAAAATTGATGGCAAAATGAATACAGCATGTTATCAGAAAATACTGGAGGAAAATTTGCACTCATCAGCCCAAAATCTATGCATGGGACTTACCTGGATGTTCCAACAAGACAACGATCCAAAACATAAGGCCAAGTCGACTGTCATTGGCTACAGCAGAATAAAGGGAAGGTTCTGGAGTGGCCGTTTCAGTCTCTGACCTCAGTATCATTAAGCCACTCTGGGGAGATGTCAAATGTGCAGTTCATGTGTGGCACATGGGAAGTGGGAACCGTGTGAACACATGTTTGTGGTGTCGTGCTGTGTCTTACTTTTTTTTACTTGAACTGCAAGGCAGACCTGCACCACATGTATCCACAATCACCCAAATTGACTGCTAACGAGAGGTGGGGCCAGGACACCTGTGGCAGACTACAAAGGAGCTACACAACATGAGAGGGGGAGACACATGACAGATGAGATGAGACGAGATGACATGAGACACTTGAGATGAAACAGACAGGGGCTGGAGGTGCTGTTACTGTTGCAGAGTTGTGGACCATCTAACTGACCCAGTGCTGTTGGGTGGCAGAAAGATGAGCTCACTACTTGCTGGAATAGACACTGTTTGGCAGGAGCTGATTTTGTGTGTATTGGTGGTGATCTATGTATGCACCCTGGCTGCTGGCAGGAATAATATGAGTCGGGAGCCAGAGGACGGTTACTGCTGGTATTTCTTTCCTCCATTTCCTCCTGTTCGAAGACGAGGAGAAGTGTGGTACAGGAAGCCAGGAGGAGAGATGGCGAGTGCAGCCATCAATTTGAAGACCCAGTTCCCACTGGATTTTATCGGAAGACTTCTTATTTGTCAAGAGCAAACTTTTTGTTGTGACCTTGATTGGGACATATATTTGAAATTAGGCATTCATTTTAACCAAACAATTTATTAAAATAAATTGGAACTGAGCTTTTTTTGTCTTGGTCTTTTGGTCTGGTTGCTGCCTCCCCTTGTATGTTCAAACTTGATTGCTAGTTGCTGCAGAGAGGGGTCGGGTCCTCTGACCTCCTCCTGGGCTACCAACTATATATACTGTATATAGACAGGACAGACCTGCAGCGGGTGATGAGAGCTGCAGAGAGAAACACCAGAACCACACTTAGCCCTCCCAGGTGACATTTACACCAGCTGACTCCAGAAAGCCATTCACACTGCAAAGCACCCTGGACACACCCTGTTCTCCCCCCCCTCCCTTCTGGCAAAAGATACTGACAAAGACAAAAACTAACAGACTGAACTGCAGCATCTTCCCACAGCCTGTGAACATGCCATTACCCCCCACCCTCACCCAACCCCTCCATCCTTATGAGTGAATACCCCCACTCCCACCCCCCACCGTGCACATGTACAGTTGTGTGTTTTCTTATGCATTTTTCATTCTTTTATTTATTCTTTATTTTTAAATCACATTGCTGCCTCACAGGACGCTAAATCACATTTCACTGTTTTAATATGTTTTTAACAATGCTTTCACAGTGACAATAAAGATTGATTCTATTCTGTTCTATTGTATATACTGTACATATATATCATGCCTTTGAAAAGACTGATTCAGCTACTTCTGGTGTTGCTTGCATCAACCTTAACTTGGAAGAGATTCAGCTTTCCTCTGAAAAAGAGAGATTCAGAAACAAAGCAAGCTAAACCTCTGTAAGTATCATCAATCACAATGCATTAAAGGAGGATATCCACAACAAAGCTTCAAAGTCTTTTCTTTCTATCCCCTTTACTAGAAAGGTGAGAAGGTCTCACATGGATAATTAAGAACTTGTACTGTGTTGAGACACCAGCAGGATGTACTTTATCTGAAAATTGATACAATGTAATGACACATTGTTTGCCCACACATGCAGGACTCCTGTAGACATTATATTAAAAGAATCCTTGTGAACCAGTGGCCTGCATAAGGACGATCCTCAGTCCACAGGATGATCAGAATACCAAGGCACATTTCCTTCTTTCAACGGCTAGTCAAATAATATCATACCTATCCTTACACTAGAACTGGCTCCACACATGCTGGGCTCAATCAAATAAGCTCCAACATGCGCTGGATCCATGCAAAGAAGAATCTCACAATGCTTTGAATAGTAAACTCGATTCCAAACCATAAATTGACAGAGAGTAATCCTACCAATTCCACAGGAAGATTAATGCAACAGTTCTGTGGCATACAAAGTCTGCACTGTTATTTACTGAACCGCAAAAGCCCTGGAATTACTGCACAACTATGAGAAGGAAATCAGGTTACTTTCGGCATGAGGACTATATTCAATCACTGACCTTTGGAGCTCAAATAAAGAAGGAGGTGGGGATATACTATACTCTCATTCAAATGAACCTGTAATGGAGACCCATGCATAAATGATGGATGAGGTCTGCACTGAATCTCGCTACCACAGAGAGCTGTGCTGCTGTTCATGTGACTTCTAATTCTGCATCCCAAGAGGCAGTGCATCATATTTTCTCTATTACTTTTGTGCAGACAAAAATGAGAGGGGCAATCAAATGGTAACAGTTGATCCCATTTTTCATTAAGAGAAACTTTTTTTTTTTTTTTGGCTCTGTTTAACTTTTAAAATTTCACCTTAAAGGTTTCCTTTTCTTTTGGATGATTATTACTGTCCTTTCAATTGTAACTCAGTTTGTGTCCAGGAGTTCTATCCTGGAACTGTTTTAGTTTTGGGGCTGTTTTAGGATCTGCACTTGGATGTTATGTTTGAAAGTGATTCCAAATTTTTCAACACATATTTCTAATACATAGACAGTATTGTTGAACTTATTTATTACCTTTCAATTTAATTAAATGATGTTTTGCAAATATGTTGCTTTGCTTCCTTGACAAAGGCAGCACACATGTTTTAAGCACCTTTTTAAAACCCTAAACTGTACGATGTGAGTAGTTTTGTTGTGTGTGCGTTTCTGTTATTATTTGGTCACCCTGCCATGAAGTTCTTGCTTTAGTTTAGCAGGTTGTGTTATAATTGTTTCTGCACCATGAGTGGGATGAGAGGCACAGTGGATGGCTCTCCTCTGTGTTATGTGATGTGTGTGTTCAATGATTTGTTCATAAAGTCAGAGTTCTGACTTCTCCAAACAAATCTGAAACATCCATTTATTCCATGTCTCATTGTTACAATACAGTAATTGCTGTATTTCAGTCCTGCAACACAAATCAGAGATAGTTGGTACAGAGTGAAATTTAGTGACAGTAAAGAGTTGAATAATTATCTTATTTCAAACAAGTGATGTCAACAGGTCATTTAAATAGTGATTAATCCATGGAAGTCGGAGTCTTTAAGGAGCAAAAATGAGAAAAGGATCTCTATATTGTCAACAAATTCAAAGAAAAACATTAAAAGGCTTCAAAACAGTGTTCGTCAAAGAAAGACTGCAAGGGATTTGCATATTTCTCCTTCTGCTTTCATATCATAATTAAATGATACACCGACTCTTAAGGAATTTGGGTTGCATACATGGCAAATGCACCAATCGAACCATCACCCTTCCATAGCTGAAATAACCAAATATTCAAAAGACACCTTTATCAAGTCCAACAATTCAGAGCTACATTTATAAATAACACTGTTCTCCTCAATTCTCAGACATTCTTAAAAGAAGAGGGGAGGCTACATGATAGTAAACATTAACGTGGTCCAACTTTTTTGAGATGAATTGGTGCCGTTAAAGTCAAAATGAGCTTTAATTTTTTTTTAGGTGATAAAATGCCTCAGTTTCAGCATCTGATATGTTTATGTTTCATTGGAAATAAAATTATGTTTATGAGATTGACAAATTATTGCCTTCTATTTTTATTTATGTTTTATACAGCATTACAGCCTTTTTGGAATCAGGGTTGTAGTATCACACAGTGGAGATGTGCATTGTGACCAAACAAATCTGTTTTCAGGATTGGAATTGGTGGAAAATGCCAATTATTCCAGAGAAAACAAAAAAAGACAAAACAAAGGGTGATCTTCCAAAGGATTATCAAATAAGATGAGTCATACTAGGAATTTCTATTTTGATCAAATACCAAGTAAAACTGGGGCTAGTATCTCGGTTGATTGTAATGTTTATGCTCCTTCATAAATGCCCATAAAAGTTTAATCTTAAGACATTACTTAGTCCATGAAAACATCCAGCTTCTTTATTTTGTTTTTCATTTTCTTTTCTTTAACAAAATCAACCATCTCTGATGTCTATGATGTATGCGATGTATGCACACATCGCGATATGCGATGTGTGCGATAACAAGTTATTTTTTCCTCCGTTTTCCCGTGATAATAAGATAATTAATTTGAGATCTAAAGAAAACTAAGAAAAAAAGTCTCTACACACTTATATCCATGCAAACAAGTGTATTTTTCACCAATCCTTCGGTGTGTAGACCTTCATCAGAGCATTGCAATTCCTTTGAGATCTCAAATTAATTATCTCGCTATCACGGGAAAACGGAGGAAAAAATAACTCGTTATCATGAGAAAACGGCGGAGTTATCTCATTATCATGGGAAAACGGGAGAAATAAAATGTATGCATGAATGACCGTTTAGGGTTTCCGTAATATAACACTCTAGTAAGGTAACTTGGCATTATAAAGTGACAATTCTGATTTTATTCAGCTTCAAATCAAGT
Organism: Arrhamphus sclerolepis; assembly: GCA_037176975.1. NCBI lineage: Eukaryota > Metazoa > Chordata > Actinopteri > Beloniformes > Hemiramphidae > Arrhamphus > Arrhamphus sclerolepis. The sequence continues at coordinate 8,935 of JBAMYA010008266.1, read as the reverse complement.
GTTTGTCAAATATTTGTTTGAATTTTCTGTGACAGGCTGGTGACCATTATGCCTTAACCTGAGATGGGCAGGACAGACTCAAGCTTCCTCTGACCCCGAATATGATGATACATACAGTCAAGTTCAAAAATATTCATACCTTTTTCAAATACAAGGAATTTCTTAATTGTCTCATTTACAGATTATTATTTAACTGCAGTTTGGATATAAATAGGACACAGAATAAAGTCTGTAGCCATGACCAATTCATTTTAGATATTAATTGTAAAGAAACATCTTTAACAGAGTGAAAATAAAAAATCTCAATATCCAAAAGTATTCATATCCTGTCTCAATAATCAACTGCAAACCCTTTATTTCTCATCACAGCCTCCAAAAAATTTGTGTAATTGTGTGCAAGTTTTTTGCAAGTATCTGTAGGGATTTTGGACCATTGCTACTTTGAAAAGGTTTCTAGATCCTTGAGGTTGGATTGTTTCTGTGCTTTCACCCGTTTCTTGAGCTCCTTCCAGGTTCTCAATGCGAATTAGATCAGGACTCTTACTGGCCACTCCATAACATTGATATCATTGTCGGTTTTCTTCCAGAAATCTTTACTTATTTATTTGCACAAGTTCAAAGAATATAACATAAAACATGATAGGTAATAATGAAACAGTGCAGGGAGAGGCAAAAAACCACTGAGAGCTTACTTGAAGCCTCCACTTTATGATAATAATATTACAATCTAATATTTGACAGCAAAAAACATGAATAAATTAATAAAAAGATAATAGTAATAACTAACAATATAGAAGAGAGAAAGAAATAAAAGTGTGTGTGTGTGAATATGTGTAATAGAATCTTGATGTCTTGCTCTTTCCTGATGATGCCTTACATTCTAACCAGGTTGCCACACCCATCTGCAGAAAAGCAGCCCCATAGCATGATGCTTCAACCTCCACATTTAACAGTAAGGACCGTGTCCTTTGACTTCTAGGCTTCATCCTTCTTTAACCAGATGAAAGCCACATCTCTGTGACCAAAAAACTCTATTTTTGTTTCATCTGACCACAGAACAGAAGACCAGAAGCTTTCATCTTTCTCGAGGTTCTTCTTTGCAAAGATCAGACGAGCTTCTACCTGGTTTGAAGCAGGGGGGTCCTTCTTGGCCCACGTCCATAGACTATTTTGGTACAGTACCTACACTCTTAGAAATAAGGGTTCCAAAAGGGTTCTTCTACAAGGGCTGAGCCTTGAACCATTTGTTCCTGAAAAACCCTTTCCTGAAGAAAGGGTTTTTCAAGGGTTCTTGGTAGCACTAATGGTTCCAGTAAGAACCATTTTGATCCAGAGAACCATTTAAAAACCCTTTCTCTAAAAAAATGGTTCCTGGTAAAACAGGAAGAACTGTTTTGATCCAGAGAACCTTTTTTTGGAGAACGAGTTCTTCAGCTATTGTTTAAAGCATGGGTATAAGATCCTGTGTCACCAGGGCCATGCTTCCTGACAACATTTACCAATAATGGTGCAAAATTCAACTCATTGTGATTACTGATATAAATACTTTTGAATTTCCATTAATTTCCATTAATTAATAAAGTTCTACCTATCTATTTTTCATATCATTATTATTATTATTATTATTATTGTTTTTAAGCAAGCTCTCCTTCTCCAGATCCTATTGATCAAACTGTAATATAATTGGATAGTTTGGGATTTGAACACATGTCTCCCAGCCAGCTGTGTTGAGTCATCATGTCCACCATTCCAGTCTATTATCTTACCTTCTGATCAGACATACAAATAATGACGGTCCTATAACTGAATGTTCTGTTAATAATTTATTTTCACAACCATCAATTATAAGAAAAAAAGCTCTTCATCAGCAAATATTAGTGCCTCAGGCAAAGATTAGCTGTGACTGGGATTTTAAGCCCCACCCTCCAAACATAAAGTCCATACCATTACCCACTGAACTATCCAGCAGAATGTGTAGGTCAGGGACACCTCTGACTCACCAGACTCACTCACACAGCCAGATCGTCAGCTCCTTCATGCCAGTGGTCAGATAGAGAGCAAACTAATCATGTTGCCATTTAGCTCTGTTTGTACAATGTATGACTTCTGCTTTTGGGCCACAGGTTCAATTCCCATGTTGACAAATATCATACCCTGGCAATGCCCCAATTGCAATCTCAAAATTTGTGTGTGGAAATGCAGCAGTGCATCTGGAGGATGGAAGCACCAGTGTTATAAATAAAACATGCAATCTTAAGGGTCATGGCAGTTAAGCTGTCAGGACACTATTGTATTACTAGGAAGTTTCCTTTCTTCTTCTTCTTCTTCCGAGATCATACTTCCATGGTTGGAAACTCACCAAACTTTACAGAAATGTCTGACCCCATGCCAGATTTACTGAACTCCAAGGACATGAAGGTCCAGTTTTGAAATCTGCCTTGACAACTGCTGTCTGGCTGGTGATGTCAGAGGCTCTTTGGGAATTAGCTCAGTGACTTAGGAGCTAGTTATTGGTGCCAATGAACCTGGGTTCAAGCCCTGAAAAAGGTGATAATGCCAATGCATTAAAATACCAGATGGTCTTTGCAAATCTTTTGGGGTCATCAGTTATTCAATTATGGAAGAAATGTAATTATTTAAATAAACAAATTACTAACATCTCCGTGTTGTCTAGATGCAATATGTGTATTTTCAGATTTTTGTCTTGATAACTGATTTTTTTTGTGTGTGTTTTCAAATTTGCCTGCACGACAGTGAATGGCTTACTCAGTTTGTGAAGTCACTGTTGGCCACTTGCCAATTAGCTCAGCACGATAGATTAGCTTTTGGTTCCAGAAGTTGTGGATTTGAGCCTCAGCTGGTGCAAAATAAGCATTATAAGGTCAACTGTCTTTCCTTCCTATTCTCCTGTTTGTTGCTCAGAATTGCCAACTTTGCCAATAATAGCCCAGATCAGACCCATCGTGCAGCAGCTAAAATTGTGTTTATTCTTTAAAACTTTCCTTCAATTCTCCCTTTTTCATTAGGAAATGACACAGCAAAGAACCATCAGGGGGAATTGAACCTTGGGTCTCTGCAGCAAGAATGTAAACCCTCTTTCGTGGGACATATGAGCTATACAACTCCCTGCACACAAGGTTTTGAAAGTTTGCCACAAGTCAGGTGATCTAGGGATACTGTTTGAAGTTGTGAGTTCAAAGCCTCGTTGACGCAGAGTGACCATGTTCATCCCTACTGAGGTGATATGTGGATTCATGACAGACAATTTGAAAACGATTAAACACTTATATCACAGACAATTTTACTCATGTATTTGTCTCCTCTTCATAATTTTCAATGATTGGCTGCTGTACCCTGCTGACTGGCTTAGTCAAGTTGTGAAGCTGCACATAAGTTCAGTGATAGAGGTCTTTGATGTCAGAGGTTGAAACATCAAACCTTAACTGCTGCAAAAACCACATTGTTATGCTGACTTCATCATTGGGGTTTGTTGATGCTGGGAACTGAACCCTGATCTCCCAGGAGAAAGGGCAAGGTTTGGTGTGTTGGGCCTGGGAGCTGGCCCCATGGTGGCTCTCATGTGGGAGTTAAGAACTGGTTGCCCCATGGATTGCACCATATTGTCTGGTCTTCCCCCTCTACAAACCAGGTTTGACGTACCAGTACTGATTACTGTGAACAGAACAAAGAAAAACAGAAGAGAGAGAACAGAAGAAATTTCAGAAATCAAGGTGAGCTAAATATATCTAATTTCAGCATATTTGACCCTAGCTGAGGATTTTTATGGTGAAAGGTGAACTAAGCATTTGTTTCTTTTTATATTTTGTCTGTTTTTTGTTTATTTCTTGTAGAAATGACTTACACAGCTTGGACAAAAGCCAAAGTGTGCCATTGGCTTGAGAAGGAGGGTTCTGCAGAGTACTGCAACACATTTTCCAGTTGGTTATAATGAGTTATCACTCTCAACTTTGTCCACTTAAAATCAGAACACAAAACCGATACTTGAAACATCATGAACTATATCATCAAAGTGAACCCAACTTTGTTGTTGAATGCGGCCAAAATGGATGCCCCAGTACCTATACAAAAATGTCATCCCTTCAAAAACACATAAACCGGAAGCACAGAACTACAATTCAAGAGAAGAGTTCAGAGAAACGTGGAAGATCATTGTGAAGAAGAGCCCCACGTAGAGACTTCTCGCTCTTTTTTAGAGAAGCTAGCAGAAGTGAAAACAAACTTAAAAAGAGATCTCACCTTTTTTATGCTCAAACTTCAGGAAGCTCACACATTACCTCAAGTGATAAAAACAATTGTTGCTAAAGATGTTGGGGCACTTTTTCATAAATTCACTGAGCAATATCAAGAACTGCTAAAAATCTGTCTAGAGGAAAAGGTAGAAGTTGAACAAAACCTCAATATCCTTTTGGAGGACAACATATTTGACACATGTTTTGAGGACATTACTAGTGAATATAAGCTCTATCAGTGCTGTACCAATGACTTTGGCCTTGTAGAGCCAATTGAGTATCTGCTTGGATATGATTCACATGGGAAGGAGTCCTTCCAATATATTCCAATTCAGAAAGTTCTGCAAACCATTCTTACCAGAAGTGATGCTAGGAATCATGTTTTAGAGGATGTTACGGTGTCTCCAGGAGGCGTTATAGGCGACTTTCATGATGGATCCATTTTTAGGAATCACCCTTTTTTTTAATGTTGCAGAAAAAAAAATTGCAGATACAGTTATAAACCGATGAATTTGAGGTTTTGAATTGTTTGAGGTCTAAGAAGTTGAAACAGAAAATACTGATTTTCTATTTTGTCATTGTAAATCTACCCCCAAAGAACAGATCACAACTACAGAACATTCATGTTGATATTATTGTGAGACATATGTTTGTGCATAAATATGGTTATGAATCAGTCGTGAGACCACTGATAGCTGACTTGTTGAAACTTCAAGTTGATGGGTTGACCATTAATATTAACAGTGAACAGCATACGATCAAAGCGGCACTTGTATCCATTGTCTCAGATAATCTTTCAGCTCATTCTTTGGCTGGATTCTCCACTTGTTTCAGCAGTGGAACAGTTTACAGGCATTGTCTGTGCCACCATGAGTATTTAGCAATCCACACAGATGAAAATTCCTGTGTACTACGTACACCTGCTCTTCATAAATGTCATGTGGACCATCCTGATAGACAGGCTTTGTATGGTGTCACAGGACCCTGTCCGTTTGATGTCCTACCTCACTTTGTGGTTTCTGAGAAGTTTCCCCCAGATGTCATGCATGATGTTCTGGAAGGCACCATTCCACACATAATTAAGTTGCTATTGCAACAGTTTCATGGGGAGAAAACTGTAACCATCCACAAGTTCAATACTCAACTGAACAAGCTTTGCTTTGGCCAGAATGACAGGAAGCATAAGCTTGTGCCTCTAAAAGAATCAGTTCTTCGTGATGCAGCTCTGCCAGGGAAAGCAATAGAAAAGTGGACACTTTTTCGTCTCCTTCCTCTTCTGATTGGTAGATTTGTTCCCAAAGACAGCCCTCACTGGCATCTGTACCTGCTTCTGCGGAACATTTGTGACATCATCTTAGCCCCACAAATCAAAGTCAGTTGGCTTGGGTACCTGTCCTCACTCATCTCTGAATTTCTGGAAGAGCTCCAGCTCCTTTTTCCTGGCAAATTTACCCTCAAAACCCACTATTTTGTCCACTATCCACGACTCATTAGTGAATTTTGGCCTTTCAGAGCACATTGGTGCATTCTATTTGAAGCCAAACATTTGTATTTTAAGCAGCTATCATCTGTTGTATGCAACTTCCAGAACATTTCATTAACACTTGCAAAAAGATATCAAATGCGCCTGTGTTATGATATACAGAAAGGCACGGCCACTGCTGTGGCACCTGGTGCATGTACAGAAGTACCTCTATCCAGACTACAAGAACTGAAAGAAGTGATCACTTCTGAGGACATTCCAAATGAAACAGTCTGGTAGACTAAAAAAATTGTAATCGACAGTACTACATACAGAGTTGGAGATTTCTTTGTAGTTGATGTAGTTCATGGGTAAGAGGTCACATTTTTTGTTAAAGTCCTCCATACTGTGAACTATCGGGGTCAGTGGCTAGTTTATTTATACATCAACACATTTTGAAGACCACCTTCATGCCTACTGTGTCCAAAAAACAAGGACCAAGGTCGCCTTCAAACCAGTGGATGAAGCAGATTTCCATCCACCAGATGTATATACAGACGTTAATGACAACTTGTTCATCACTCTGCACCACAAGCCACTAGGCCATGGCATCCTAGAAGACTGACACAGTGTGAGCAAAACACACCACTACCAAAAAAGAATGACATTTGTTTTCTTTTATCAAATAATTACATATCTAATTTGCTTTGAAGAGAATGACATTGACGGAGCGACCCTTGAATTACTGACTGAGAGAGATTGTTCCCCTCAACAAAAACACAAGCTCAGTTCCTCGGGTGCCTTGAGGACCTGAAGTCGTCATCATCATTATCATCACTGTCATCCAAGTCTTCATCTTCATTGGCATCAACAGTAGATGAGACCAGGTAAAAAGCTGTGAATATACAGCTATTCCAGTCATTTGAGGGGAGAAACTATGTTTCAATACTAGTTCCAGTCTGCTCAGTACTACTTCACAAAGCTCACACTAACATATGCTTGTATTTTTCCATATTACACAGACCTCATGATGAGCAAACAGCTCACTGAAGTGCATCACTGCAGTTTGTTTTCCCCAAAACCCTAAGGGATGCACTTGACGCAAAGGATCCAGAGCTTCTGCTCCCTCACAGAACAAAGATTAAATCTGTTCTTATCCAAGCTCTATATGACACCCTCAGCAACCAAACCATGTAGGTTCCTTTATAATTTGTATGGACATTACTGCACTTTGTAGCTTTTACTTAAGATTATAAACCACTTTCTACGTTGGGGATGGCTTCAGACATATCAGAATACTTATTTTAAGTTTACTATTGCTACTCTCATTTGCAGCCTCCACTGATATGTAATCTTGCTCTAGTGTGTACAAACATTTAAAACATCTTCCACTTACTCTTCAAACTTGGTTCAATTGGTTCAGGACATGTGAGTAAGCACAAAACTAGGCTGTTGGTATCTGCTCATATTCAACTCCACTGTAAGGATATAGCTACCGTAACTTCCCTGTCTTGGTTGCAGGATACTTTCTGTGAGTCTTTGAAAAACAAATTCAAAAAGGAAAGGCAACCCCTTATTGGTGACTCAATGGTGCGACAAATGCGTGCAAAATTTGGTGTGGCAGGATCTGGAAGGAAGCGTAGTTTTCTGGGTCAACCAAGCCAGCGTCTCCACATCAGCAGGCCAACTGTATATATGAGTAATATGGTGCTATGATATTTGAGTCTTTGGAAACATATGGAAGAATCATCTTATCTTTCCTCTATTGAATCCAAATAAAACAGCAAAGAAATAAATTTTAAAAAAATCACAAAATTCTAAAATGCTCTGGTTAAAATTATGACATTTGTGGTGTTAGGGTCAATTTCGAGTTAAAACTGAAATCATAAGCACAAAATCAACTCTTTTAATGGACAAGAAATCCTAACAACATAACCAAGATATGAAAAACAAATACGATAATAAATAATTTTTTTTAGTGTTTTTTACAGCTGATTTAAAACATGGACACTAACACCATAGATGTAGCAGAAAGCTAACACAAGACAAAGGTTAAAGAGAGGATGAATCTGTCATATTATATAACTTTATAAAAGACTATCATATCCACCTTAATTTTTACCTCTCACTATATTGCTTGTCATTTTTCTTGAACGCATATAGGCTCAGGAGGGTGAAGAATGTCAAGAGGATGAAAGGAACATTGAAGCTCATATCAATGACATGTCTACAGAGATGCTAAAGGTACACCCTGATATGAAATATTTAAAGGAGAGAATGAGACGAACACATGCCTCCCGAAAGACCTTCATGGCAACTGCCAAGGCTGAGGAAATTGTTGAAAAGTTTCCCGTACTGAAGCTTCCTAAAATAGTTGTTATCTTCAAGCACTGAATTGACCATATTCAATTTTATGTGTATTATTTCATTTTATGATCATCAAGCATTTTGAGATGACACTTTTTTACTCCTCCTTGCGGCTTCTGTGGGAGATGAAGGAGCAGTTCCTTATGGAAGCTGATCGCAGAATGGTCACAGACCTGGATTGAATGGCAGCAAAGATTGTTCAAAGAGCATCCATGTGTGAACTAAAGGACTGCTGCCACAGGGCAACCAATGACTGCCTGGATGATTCAGTAGGACAAGGTATTTAGGCCTATATGATAGAAGCCACAATCTGTATTTCTGAAAACAAAAAACATTACAGAATAATTTTATTTCCTCGGGACTCATTAGGAATGCAGCAATTTTACTGGCTGACTTCCATTTTCAGAGAGGACTCATCCTTTCTATACACTCTAGAGGAGGTAAATACTTTATCTAAGGTCAAAATTTAAGAATTAGCATTATCAAGTGAGAATGCCTTCAATAAGTGAGAATGCCTTCAACATTCTCACTTATTGTTTTCCTGTTTCTCTTTATTATTCCATGTTCCGTACGTTGAAGTTTAACTAGTTCAGCATTTTTCAACCGATTTCAACAAATTTGGTATCAAAACATTCAGCTTGTTCAGGAGCTGATGGCTATGATTTTTCAAATGAAAATATTTTAAACTTTTTAAAATATTTAGCTTTTTGTGAGTTTTTGCTCTCATTGAAATGAATGGGGAATGCTTCAAATCCTTCATAAACCTTAAAACCTTAAACTCAAAGCTTACTACTTCAGCATACTTTCAGCTAGAGACACCATTCAAAGTTTAAACGGGTCACAAGACTTTGAACTA
>JBAMYA010008255.1:0-17832 GCA_037176975.1 Arrhamphus sclerolepis | reverse complement strand
TAAAAGTACATAATAATTATAACATATTAATATCATTAGTATCTATGGATATCTAATAAGTTTATGCATATATATATATATAAATATGCGATGGTCTGGACTGCAGGAAGGCCACACAACCGAACATCCAACAGCAGCATCCAATCGACAGTCGACAGGTGTAGTTGAACAGTGGCAGTAACGAGGCTGCAGCCCAATGACACCATCAGGGCACAAGTCAGGGTGCCTCCAGTCCTCCACAGGGTGCAGGAAGAAAGGCCACGTTCAAGATACAATTATCGTATCTAACCTACAGGAAATCCCAACACACCCCATGTCCCAGGTCTAAGAAAAAAAATGAGCTAATTATAAGTTTGAGGAGCTAGATCCCAAACCAGAAATTAAAATGTCAGCAGTTGTGTTGTTAAAATGAGCAGTTTGGGGGAGGTGGGGCATCCCTGGCGGACGCCACGTGAAACTTTGAAGCGGGTTGATGTCACAGAACTTGTGACATCATTAAGATGGGATGTTCGGCGGTGCTGGAGGCTTTATAGAAGTCATCTGAGTAGATAAAATCACTGCAATCAAACAATAGTCTACAGTGAATCCTACGGCCTTTTAGAAATGCTAATTGACATTCATCAATTAACTGCAAATTGATCGCCACATCTTAATCCTTTAATATTGTTAATTAGATCTACTGCTTTAACCTTGTTTATCTTGGAACTGTGATTATTCTTCTTCTTATTATTTTTATTAGATGTTTTTGATTCAGGACTCGCTATATTGATTTTCACAAAATAGCAACTTTTTGACATAAAATTGTAATTTAATGTCTTAGAAATTGTGAGTTTAGCATTTTTCATCAGAATTTTTGCAGTAAAATTGCAAATTTTTAGTGGTAAGAAAATAAGTTGTAACAAGTTTAACTTGTGTGATTTTCTGTTGTAAAATAACAAATTTTACAAAATTGAGACTTTTTAATTTAATACTAAAACCTTTTGTTGCAAAATTTCAACTTAAAATAATGATTTTATGTCCTGAAAATGATTTTTAAGCAAAACTGCAGATTTGCCAATATCACAACTTTGTCATGAAAGTACATTTTTCTCATTCTTTTTGTTTTTATTTTTAAAAATGTAAAGTTGTATCTTTTGGAAAACCAACACTTCTAAATATAAAATTGCAACTTTCTATTGTAACTTTCTTTTTCACCATAAAATTACAATTTAATTTAGCAAAATTGTGAGTTTTGCATTTTTCATTAGAATTTTATTTGTAAAAGGGTTTTGGTCTAAAAAGACAAACAAACAAACAAACAAACAAACAAAAACAACAAAGCTTAACAAGTTCAAGTTAAGATTTTGTTGGAAAATCACAAACTTTTTAACTGAAAACAAAATCTTTTAGTTGTAAAATTTGACTTTCACAGAAATGAAACTTTCTACTAAAAGTCACAACTTTATGCCCTGAAAAGAATTATTGCAGAATTTCATGTTTTGATTGTAAAATCTTCTTCTTTTCTTTTTTTTTTTTTAAATTGTGACTCTTACAGAATGGTTTCTTCATGACTTAATTTTGCAACTTTTTGTTGTAAAACACTGACTTTTGCAAAATTACAATTTATTTATTTATTTATTTATTTTTTTTACATCAAATCAAAAATGGTTAATTTTAATGAATGCTATCAGCCCTTGGCTCTATTGAGTATTATTTCTATCAAACATGAACTTCATTTATCCCAGAATGGAGATTTCAAGTTTTACGGGAGCAAATTTTAGGCAATAAGCTAAAAAAATACAGGAAACATGTTTATGTGTGTGCAAGAACAAACTATGAATGTTGTATAACCTGAAATAAGAAACTAAAACATCAGTAGATGTAGACATCACTTTGCTCCTCTAAGCTTATTTTCTCTTCTTTTTAGCGTGTGTTGCATCAGATTTTGACTTGAAACCCAAGAAAAACAAAAAAACATAAAGCTGCAGGAAGGTGACATCACATGATGCATCCAGCTTTTTGCTGTAGCCAGAGGAACTTTCTGGTACAAGAGTGTAATCAAGGAACAGGAAGTTGGCAGGAAGTGAGCTGTTTGGATTTAGAGAATAAAAGTCCTCCAGAGTGTCAAGGTCTGTCCTGACTTGGTGTGATTCTGACTCTGGAAATACTGAATACTTACTGAACACTACTTTATATGCACGGTTTCTGCTCCGACAATGCACCAGTTTAAAATAGTGGTTATATATATAGTGATGTGTCAATGCTTATAACCCTCTTTTAATCTTTCTTTGTGTAAAAGGACAATAAAACAATAATTTGGTCAAGTTGAGTAACTAACTTTAGATAAAAAAACAGCATATCCCTTGTTTCATGTAGTTTTACTTTTTTGCAGTCTTCAAGTGTGTGTTAACATAATGCCAAGAGGGAAAGGCATCAGTAAGGGTCTTAGATGAGCAACATCACACATGAATCTGGAAACTAATTGTTATTCATGACTGGAAAACACTGAAGACAGTCTTCAGTCTTCTTACTTTCTCAGTTGCCTCTGCTGAGATGTCTGCTGTCGCTCTGTGAGCTAGCATCACTGCTGTTGATGTCAGACAAAGTAGCATCAGTGATAAACAGTGGTCTTACTACGGTGGGACAAGAGCTTCCTTGGTCTGGTTTTAACTAAACATAAACTTTAAAGTTCATGACAGGGTCTCTATGAAGAATGGAAAAACAACATGGAAGACTTCTGGAACAACGTCTCCTGGACATTATGACCAAAGCGGAGCTGTTTGGTCCTAATCCGGTATCATTGTCATAGATGTAAAATCTAACTATAGAGACCAAAACCGATGTTTGTACCAGGCTGTAAATATGTTTAATTCTGCTGTAGAGTCCTTTTTAACATGGAGGTCAATGGAGATCCGCCCCCTTTTGGAGCCAGCACCTAGTGGTAAGCGGAGGAACTACAACAATACCTACTTCCTGGATGAGCTTCAACCTGGACGTGGGATGGTTGCTGATTGGGTAGTACTTAGTATTGGCCAACTGAGTTTTAAAAAATATAAATTATGCTACATTGGAAAAACATACATGCCGTTAAGACATAACTTTTTTTCCTGTTCTTTTTTCATTTGTTGGACTAAAAGCTTGCATTTCTCTCTTTTTTACTTTTTTTTTTTAACACATATGAATTAAAATTTTCTCTCATTTCCTTTATTTTTAAAAACTGTGAATTACAAGTTTCTCTTTTTTAACTTTCTTTTTAACAGTTTTAACTTGAAAATTTCTGTCATCCATTCGGTGTATTTCCGGTACCCTGCTGCGCGGTTTTATTGTGAAAGGCTGACCGGAAGTGCCACCGTAGTGAAGCTAACATGGTGGACGCTCCGAGGGGGGATTTCACGGAAGATGCGGAAGAAACGGGAGCTGCTGGTGAGTTCACTCCGCTCTTACTATGTCTCCGCGGCGACAGCTGAATACAAGCCACATCCCAGCCGAATATTTAGGATAAAGAGGCCGTCACAGGCGGTAGACGACTGGTTTGGCGGGTTTCCCTAACCGGTAACCGAGCCCAGCTTTCGGCGGTTAGCCTCAGCTGTCACCGGGAGTTCAATGTCTTCGAGCCGCCGCGGCTGAGACTGAGAGGCGGACGAGGCGCTGTCATTGTCGGGTTAACCCCTGAGGTCTACCTATATCTCCTTGGAAGTTGTTCCGGGTTTGCGTCTCCAGCCGGCGGAGCTCGGAGCTAATCGGCTAACAGATGCTAACGGAGTGATGCTGCGCGTCGCGTGCTCAGGTTGCGCCTCACGTGACGTCCTCAGTGGGTTCTACAGGTGAGAGGGCCTCATTTAGAAGGGTGTTCTACAGGCGAAGGGAAATCAGTTAGAGGGAGGTGTTCTAGAGGTGAGGAGACTTCTGTTAGAGGGGGTTCTACAGGTGAGGGGACCTCTGTTAGAGGGGTGTTTTACAGGTGAGGAGGCCTCATTTAGAGGGAAGTTCTACAGGTGAAGGGAAATCAGTTAGAGGGAGGTGTTCTGCAGGTGAGGGGACCTCATTTAGAGAGAGGTTATACAGGTGAGAAGACCTCATTTAGAAGGAGGTTCTAGAGGTGAGGGGACCTCAGTTAGAGGGGTTCCTACTACACACTCCAGGAGACAGACTTGAATGGAGGTGGAGTTCTGCTGAGATGATCCAGTTAGGCTGTGCTGATTTACAGGAAGAAGGGACAGTTCATGAGTCAGGAAGCACCGTTGTGTCATGCCTGAGAGGACGAGACATGGCCTTTGGTTAAACTTGTAATCTGTCATGAAACCATCTGAGCAGCTTCTCTTCTTACAGAGAGAGGCTGTCTGTGGGACTTAAGGTTCTGCTTCAAAACCGGACCATGGTTCTTTGTGCCTTCTGAGGTACTTTGTGCTTAACTCTTAGATAAGATATTGCATATTTTCTGTAAGGTTGTGGAGTGAGCTGTCTCACCTGAAACTAACTGGGAAGTCTGGATTAATGTCATGTATTGATGGAAAAGGTTATGTCACAGTGACGGTCTCAGGATGAGGTTCTGGTTCAGCAACACAAAGCCACCACTGATAACATGAGATCATCACTGCTTATTTCCTGTCTTAATGTTTGAGCATTAAAGTTATTTCTGGCAGAACCTTGGTGAATGTTGGACACAAAGACTGGAAAATAATAGCAATAAAGAAATGATGTTAGAAATCAAAGGAGTAAAGATGTTTCTGGAGCTCTGAGTGTTGCTGCAGGAGCTTTTATTTCCACTCTGGACCTCTAGTATGTTTATTGTGGCTTTTGTCTTACTGATATTTAACCAGAGGCTCTTGGAAGGCTGCAGGGAGTAGAAGTTCTTCTCCTGTCTGACTCTCCTCCTCCTCCTGCTCTGTCAGCTGACGACTCTATAGGTGAGAAAAAAACCTGTTGGATGTGTTGCTTCAAGAACTGGTTTGTAAAATCATCACACTGAAACGATGCTGTTGAACCTCTAACTCGGGATCTCCTTCATCTTTAACTGTCAGAGGTGATCTGATGGTTCCACCTCTAACCCTTCTACCGCCATGTAAAATAAATAAATTAGTTTTAACAAACTGTTGGGGGATTGGTTGAAATCTCCAGAGATCACCATGAGTATCCCAGAGTGGTGCTCTTGTTACCTAGCAACAGGTGAGCTGATGATGTCATGAGAGGCAGCTGTTGAGTATCGGGGTGCAGAGATGCTCCTTCACAGACATGTTCAGGATCACATCCTCCGATATTCTGAAGGAGTGGAGCTGGGTATCGAAGATCAATACCTTCTGATCCCGATGGAATTTCTTCGATGCCATCAAAACTTTACCAGTAGCTCCAGTTCAGTCTGTCGTGGAGAGAATTGCTCTGGGAGATCTGTCAGCATTTGTCCCGTGGGTGCGTTCCATCGTTGTGAGTTTTTAACCTCATCGTGGTGGTGGGTTTACTCTGGCTGGAAGTGAACTTATGCTTCAGTGGACTGCTGTCATCCGATTTGTGGAGGTACCTGCTGATTCTCTTGTTCTGATCCAGATACCTGGTGTGGTACCTGACTGTCTGGTTCTGATCTGGGTATCTAGTTTGGTACCTGACTGGTTCTGTGAGTTGCTGCTTAGAGACATAGATACTAAAGTGGAGGTCAGATGTGAACTTGGGCCATTTTGTTGAGAATTCTTCTTCTTTTCTGGACTGAAGTAAACTTTTTAAAACTGAACTTGGAAAAACCAGGACTGGAGTAGCAGCTGGAAAGATTTGACATGTGTTACTGGTCCAATAATATCTAACATGACCACCTGTCTGCTGAAGCTTTAATAAGCTGGTATCGAAAAAAGTATTGATCTGATGTGGGTATCGAAAACAAGGTATTGGTTTTGGTATCGATTTCAAGGCATTTTAAACGATACCCAGACCTAGGAAGGTGTTATCTTTTTTTAAATTGATGGGAACATCTTATGAAGATCCATTCCCAGCTCTTCCTAAGCTTCCTTGACAGCAGGTGACTGCATAAATCCTGCTGCCTTGTAGGTCGTGCATGGAAGAGCTTACCTTGGTTCTAAACATTCTTTCTCACAGAGGGTCACCAGGCTCCTTCAAGGACCCTGGAGAGTTTTTGACTTGCCCAAGTGTCTGCTTAAAGGATGGCTATGGAAAGTGCAGCGTTTCAGGCTGATGTTGATCACCTCCTCCTTCCCCAGGGACCTGTAGTGACTACTGTGGCCTGTTACTGGGAGCATCCTGGAACAGGTTACTGATACTGCAGTCATTTTCATGAGCCGCCCTCCAGACTTTTAGCCAGGGGGGTGCATCTGTTACTGTCCTCTCCCTGCGTCTCACATCTTTCACAGCCGCTGCCCTTGTTCAACTCGCCTTGTGTCTCTGTGGGGGTCACGCTGTTTGCCACCCCGAACGGCTGCTTGTTGGTCTGTTTGGAGGCTTTGTTTGTCTACTTACGTCTTCTGGGCCTTTAAAGACAGGAGGGCACCCGTTTGTGCTCAGCTCTGATTAGCGTTTCATCATTTAGTGAGCAGGAACATGAATCACTATGTGGCTCTGTTGTTTTCTGAGTAAAGCAAACAAAAGTGAGAAAGCGTTCCCAGCAGCGACCTTGGACTCTGATCGAAGAGCACAGCTAGTCTGAACAGAAGAGGCCTGATGAGTAGATAAAGACTGCAGGCAGGTAATAAAACTCTTATCTAGAAGATAAAACTGGGATCATCGTCCTCAGCTGCAACTGAAGCTGCTAGGGGATGGGGTGGGATGTTCTCAGGCTTGGAAGGGCCAGAAGATGAACATTTCCATTACAGCTCTGCTGCTGGACACAAAAGCCGCTAATAATTTGACCATTTTTAGCTTTGACTATGTGCTCCATGGCAACATTTCACAACATTTCTTTCCATCCAGATGTTCATTATTTTATCTCCATATGTGTGGATGTAAAATCTCCAATAGCTAACTGTCAATCAAGCACATTATGGAGATATCTCCTCCTGGCATCTGATTGGTCAGCTTTATTGTTTAATATAAATTTATCTGATGTGGTATGTACAGATGTCATGGCTGTAACAGATAACCAGAGATGTAAAAGAAGGCTGTAAATATGTTTAATTCCTCTACACCGGTGGACCTTTTAACATTTAGGTCAGTGTGGATTTGCTTTGTTTTAGAGCCAGCACCTAGTGGTCAGTGTAGGAACTGCAGCAGAACCTACTTCCTGGATGAGCTTCAACCCAGAAGTAGGATTGTTGCTGATTGGCTGTGACCAATCCATGAGTGGAAATGAATATGAATCCTGATATTTTCATCTTTGGATATGTCCATATGTCAGAACTGAAACATCTGTTCATTCGCTTCATTGAGGTGAATTTTTGGGGTCTCCACAGAGGTTTCAGGTTCAAACCTTAGGACTCCTAACAACGGTATGTTGTGTGCTCAGGTCAGAGGATGCTCTTCATCCTCCTCCTCCTTCATACACTTATTTCCAGAGATTTTCCTGGCATACCCTCCTCCTTTGTACCAGAAGTTTCTCCTCGATTCCTCTAACTGTACCTCAGTAAAAATGTTCCATCGTAGCTCAGAAACGGTGGCGGTAGATCTGACAAAGATGAATGACCAAAGGCAGCTGCCACAGATATCAGCAGTGATGGTGAGAGCGTAGCGGCCTGTCGCTGCTGCGACCATCTCTGGCAGCCAACCAACCAACAGCATTTAGATCCTGAAATACACTCGGATGCATTTCTGTCGTAGCCACGATTCAACGCATGTTCAGTCACAGGTTGGAACATGCTGGAAACTAATTATCTACTAATTTCATGTTGTGTCATCTGACTTGAATTAATCTTATAGGTCTTTAAAAATCTGTAAACCCAACACTTCAGAACTGAGAGGAGGAAGTTGTGATTTAATGTGGAGCTGTCTACAGGTGGACCTGAACCTCGCCACGTGAATTTAACTGCATTTTAGCAACATGGAGCAACATCTTGTGTATGGCCAGTTGTTGAGGAATTGATAGTGTCACTGACTTTACATTTAATTCTAGACTTTATTGTTTTGCAGTCTTTGGTTCAGTTGGTTTTATGGAGTACGAGGAAACAGGGTCATGCTCTTGGTCAGGGCACCTCTGGGAAAAAGAGACTTTAAACACCCTGGTTGAATAAACAGTGGTAAATGGAGATGTATTAATCCTGGGAGGCTCCTCAGAAACTGTTTGCTCAGGTAGGTCAGTTGTTGCTGTAAACCTGGAAAGACACCTTCGCTGTGACTTTGGCGCCAGTCACGGATCAACATCCTGTTGCAGTGTGTGTTTTCACTGCAGCAGAACCTGTCAGGAGCTTTTCTACCACAACCAACAATGCAAACAAATGATTTTTCTAGCAGTAAAAATCAAAAATTTATCTTTGACCCAGGCATCTGCTGGACTTTCCCTTCTTTTCTCCATCCTCACTGTAAAAACCACTGAGCACGCCTTCTGCTCCTCTCAGTGAAGGTTACATTCTGCAGATAACTAAGAGTATTTTTGGCACAATGGACATCCCATGTTAAG
The DNA here is from genome assembly GCA_037176975.1 of Arrhamphus sclerolepis. Taxonomy (NCBI): domain Eukaryota; kingdom Metazoa; phylum Chordata; class Actinopteri; order Beloniformes; family Hemiramphidae; genus Arrhamphus; species Arrhamphus sclerolepis. Next base: position 9,305 of record JBAMYA010008255.1, on the reverse strand, counting down.
TGGGACATGGTCCACATCTCTGTGGACGGGTGTAAATCTCTGACAGAAGGTGTTTTGTCTTCATCTCAGCCTCTGCTTTGTTCTCCCCTGCTTCTGCGTAAACCGGAGGAGGGACGTCGTGATGGTTCGACCTCATGACGACGTGAGGAGAACTTCTCTGAAATGAAAGCCTGAGCTGATAATGGATGCTCTACCCCTACCCCACCCCCACTCAGACCTTGAAACATATACCAGCAGCTCTCTAAGTGTCGTTAACAACCGTTTTGGCAGAAAGCCAGTCCTCAAATTGAATTCAGCTGAATTAGATCGTGTCTTCCTGGAAAATGAAGATGAGAGGCGGGTGGTAGAGTCTGAAAGAAACAAAACCTCTGCAGCTTCACCAAAACAACAACTTTTTGTTGCAGGTTTCCTGCTCAGTAAAAATGAGTTCCAGTTTCCCCTTCGGTTAATTGCCTAATCTGAGCATCATGTGAGCTAACAGCAACAGTTTACCATAATCTGCTGTAGCCCGTCTGTCTGCTGATGTGTAACGACTGTGGCGGGCCGAGTAAACACAGCAGAGCCTCTGGCGGAGCTCTGGAGGGGAGGGGAGGGGAGGGTGTGTTGGATGTTCAGTCAGCCTCTCAGTTTAAATAGCCTCAGCGTTCAGGTTTTCCTGGTTCCTCCAGTCGGCTGGAGTCCGGAATGCTTCGTCCAGAGTCACAGATGAGTCAGCGGTGAGCGTGGGAACAGAGGCCACCATGTTTCATGTTAGGTGTCCCTCTCTGTGGTCGTCCACAGACGATCAGGATGTGCAGCAGCAGCTGGAGGCAAGTTTGACTTAATTCTCTTCCTCTATAATGGCTTTATCTGCCGGAAGCATTGTGATCAGCAAGCTTAAAGTTAAACTAGGTTTTATCGGTGTTTTGTTGTGTTGAACAGGTTTATTTTGGGTTTTGCTGTAATTGCTGGGAAAGATGTGCACTGTAAACAAGTCAGGATGAAGGCAGTTTAGCTCGGAAGCATCTGAGGTCGCTCTGTTGATTTGCTTTTCAGTCTCTGTTTTTGCATGTTGGAAAAGTAGAAGGCAAATGAGTGAGAAAAAAAACAAAGACAAACTATTGATATGTTTGTGGGTCAGTGGCTGGATGTTTCATCATCGTGAAGATCTCCACCAGGTTCATGTAATCCCAAATCACAATTATTCTTGAGCTCTCAGATGGTTTCTGGTCACAGATCACCCCGATCTGCAATATTGAGCCGTTACCTTGAAAAACTGCATTTCCTTTGATGACCACCAGAGTCTGGCTCCTACAGTGAATCTGGCTCCGATGACGTCCAGCTTTACAGCAGAAATAAACATTTAGAAACACTTTTGTTCTCCGTAGCTACTTTTCACATCCGTGACAACCCTACATGGGTGAGGTTTTTGTATCTCCTCAGGTAAAGCTGGAACCTAGAAGCACATTTCTGGATGATTCGGTGGTGTGGTCTTTTGGTTTGTCAGTGGTATAGCCAGTGGCTAGCTGTCATCACTTGGCCTGGTCGCAAATTTATGGATAATTACTAAATACATTGTTGCTCAATCGAGGCCAATGGGGTTGGTCGACCAGCAAGAGGTGGACCAGTGGAGTCCTGTCCTGATAGCAGCGCTTGTTTCAGGTCCATAGAGGTGTAAGGCCTATTAAGTGCTCATTTACTAAGTGTTGTTGAAGGATTATTAATAAGTGTCCTAAGTGTGTGGAACAAGATGGCTTCCAACCAAACAGCAACCATCCCCCGTCCAGGTTGAAGCCCAACGAGGAAGTGGGCTTTGTTGCAGTTCCTCCACTGACCACTAGCTGCTGGCTGCAAAAACAGAGTTAATCTCCATTGACCTCCATTTTAAAAGGTCCAACTTTGTAGCCGAATTAAACATATTTACAGCCTGGTTCAAACACTAATTTTAGTCTCTATACTTACATTTGCATCCACAACAACTGTATGGGAGGTGAATATTCTTGTACCACGTCAGATAAATTTATATTAAGCATTAAAGCTGACCAATCAGATGTGTGGATTCATTTGATATGCTTGAAAGAGAGTTAGCCATTGACTCTGCCATTGGCCCTCACAGCTTTGTCCCACATCTGTACGTGTCCCGCCTGTATACGTCATCTCTACCTGTCCCGCCTGTATATGTCATGTATACGTCTATGCTTCCATGTGCTGGTGGTTGACTGCAAAAATGGCTTTTGCAGTTTCAGCATTTCCCACTAAGCTGGAAATCTGACAGATTACAAGTCTCACAGCTCTACGTCAGACTGCAGTTGTCCTCCCGTCCTGTAGGGGGCAGGCTGAGCAGGGCGCAGCAGGAAGCTCCTCTAAGCTCCTGCAGCTGCTAATCAGGAACAATCCTCTCAGCTTCTCATCCCTGTCTTCTCTGGACAGCAGAGGCAGGACGGTTGTCAGTGCTTTTTGAGAGGTTTTTAATGGAGGAGGCATGCACCAGCGTCCCAGTCAGCTGACCTGGATGGAGGAAGAGGCCACATGAAACCAGTTAGAGCTCCTGACCTCAGCTGGTAGCAGGTGACTCATGAAGTGGGCTTCAGTATCCCTGTATTGGTATTTAGTGGTTTATGCTCAGACCCGAGCATCATCTCTGCCAGTATCAGAAACCGTCTCCTGTTGATTCTGTTCGTTCATTCATCATTCAGCTGCTAGATGGAGAGTAATCTCCCCGCACAGATTACCAGTAAAAGCTTTGGCCGGGCAGGTATGGCTGTCAGGTGAACCGGCCAGCAGGTCGTGGTTTGCTCTTCCTCAGGCTCTTGCTTGAGTAAATATAGAAAGTAGATGAGAAATACCTGGAATGTATCCACGGCTGCAGACGTGGGACAGACGTGTCGGCTGGTTCTCACACGGAGCAGCAGATATTAAACCTGCTCAGGCTGCTCTCACACCTCCTCTGCAGCTGTGGCCTCTTCCAGAGGAGCTCTGGACGGGTGCAGAGATGGTTTTCTAACTTCAGGACGTGAAGTGAAGCAGTTCAGGTGGTGTTTATAGAGAGGCGCTATCAGGGAGCTCATTTCAACCTGTCACTGACATGCTTCGCTGTCACAGTTGGAACCTCTCTGTGACTAAATAACTTTGGGAATTTAAAAAAAAAAGGGACAAACAGATGAACAGTCACTTGTTGAATTCCTTATAGACTCTTAATGTTGCTTTTGATTAATTGCCCCTCCCCACTATAAAAACCACACAATTCTCCCTAAAAGTAGAAGCTGTTCTGGCCTACGGCTCCGAAACCCTGTCCCTGACTCAGAAAGACTAGAGGTGATTGGACAGGACGTATGCTAGTCTCATGCAGGCTCATGCAACCTTCCAGACCTACAGAAGCAGGGGGCAGAAAATAAAGTCATTTCCATATTTCTGGAAAGGACCCAAAAACCTTCCTACTTCCTGTCGCAAAACATGGTGTAGCCAGTTACTGTGGAGGGAGACGGAATAAAAACGCTGTGATGGACTGAGTTCGAGACGCGGTGGTGATGATGGGGATGATGGGATGTAGGGCTGGACAGTAGTTCAATAACAATACATAGAAAACAACATTTTTCAACAATGATGATATGACTGAAACACATTGCTAGTAAAGTGCCTGGTTACGTCTTTTCTTGGTTATAACCTTAAATTACGGGTGAACATTGACCATCGAACATTTTGACCTTTAAAACGTTATATTGTTTTATAGTAGGAGGTTTTTATGGATTTTTCAGTTGAACTTTTTAGATGTTTGTGGGTACGGATACCCTTCTGGACATTCTTGCTAGTTCCTCAGTGTTTTTCCTAATATTCACATCGATGTCGACCAAAATGAAGGAATGTGTTGTGAGTTTTTGCCGTATCGTCCAGTCCTGAGGTGGTGATGGCAGTGAGTTGAAAATAGCAAACATGGTTGATGTTTCTGGTTTATTTTGAGGTCTGTGAGGGTTCAGTTTGCTTATGAGCAGAAAAATGTTGACTTCTTCATCTGAGTCGAGTAGAAGTCATCGTCAGCTTCACTTTGTTTTGTGTTCCGTCCAAAAAAATAAAGTGAGAAAAAGAGAATGACTCAGAGACACCAGCGAAGACTAAAATAGAAGTAATCTGGACTTGTTTATTGTTATAGCTCTCATCAGGAAGTGGTGTTTGTCCTTTCTGGACCTGATGTTGATGTCAGACATCCAGATGTCTGCTGGGTCTCTGAACACAGCATCTGGACCGGTCTCAGCTGGTCAAGCAAGATTCAAAGTTCTGAAGTATCTCCTGCTCAGTTTTTTTTTTAAGTCGGGATCAGGTGATGACTTTTTCCTCTACTGGTCCCAGTGTCTGACAGCAGAAGCTGCAGGTTTTCACGTCTCCTGTGGAGCTCAGACATGTTTTTGTTTTGCAGCTTTCCCAGAGCCATCCTTCCTGTGAAGATGAGACCATGGTCCCAGTACTGACGTCCAGAAAAGCCAGTGAACTCCCAGTTAACGAAGTAGCGTGTGTCCTGCAGGTGAGCATTAGCTGCTGCAGCTAAAACTCTTTACTGTGACCCAGGAGAGCGTTTAAGACCACCAAGAGCTTCTAACTGGTTCTGTGAAAATGTTGAAATTGTACAAAGTTTGCACTTTTACAGCTGTAAAAAAAGTTGCAAAAATTTATAGCTGGTTACAATATCAAATATTTTGTAGCATTTGTGACTCTATGATGAATTTTAGAAGAAAATTAAATTAATTAAAGCCTTTTTTGTGGTTTTACAAGAAAATAAATTAGATTTAGTCTCAATTTTATGATACGTTTTTTTAAATAAAATCTGAAAAGTTTTTCAACAGTTTTTTTTTTATTCACAATTATACAAAAAAATGTGAGTTTAGTTAAAAAAAACTTTTGTGATTTTGTGACAAAACATTTCAATTTTGATCGAATTTGTGACATTTGTGATTGTACAATAGTCTTTTTGCAATTTTACTGATTTTTTTTTTATTTGTTATTTTACAAGAAAGGAAATTGTGCTTAAATAAAATTGGAGATTTTATTACAGAATTCCACTCTTTTATGAAAAAAGTTGTCAATTTTAAACAAAATGGTGCCTTTTTAAAAATTTGCACTTATACAGCAAAGATATGTGATTTAAGTAGAAAAGCCTCAATTTTAGGATGAAAGTCGTGAATTTTGTGAATTTTATTTATTTATTTATTTTTTGATATACTATTGTTTATCCCCATGGGGACATTCTGTGTCCACATTTGACCCATCTGGGCTGCTGGTCCCAGACAGGTTGGAATGGTTTCACTTTTTTTCGTCTGAGTCCAGCAAGTAGCAGGAAATTCTACAACATAACTGTACAGAATAAACAATAGCTGGCCCTTTAATGGTAACCATGGTGAGGATGTGGCCCTTTAATGGTAACCATGGTGATGATGTGGCCCTTAAATGTAACCATGGTAGTGATGTGGTCCAAAATAAAATAGTTGGACAAATCCATGACCTGAAGAATGTAGAAACATAAATTTCAAACAGCCTTACACTTGTGTGCACTTACTGTTGTTTTAAAATTACTTATTTGAATTTAAAAATTGATCATATTTCAGAAACTGAACCTCTGTAATCAGAAGATTAGGACTGAAAAGTGGATGTTGTGTCACTATAAAAGTCTGAAAGGGAGAAAACCTGCAGGTTTCACTTCGGATGTCCAGCTGTGCACTAAAACAGCTGGACATGCTGCCATTCCTGGTGGATTTCAGGGCTCTGAGCTCTCAGGTCTGGTTCTGCAGGCGACTCAGGTTAAGGGTCTCTTTGAGTTGTGGCTCATTTAAATGTTTTTTCTTTTGTCACTGTGTTCCGATGATGCACACAGGCGGACCTGCAGCAGGGTTTGACCCAGGAGGAGGTGAGCCGCAGGAGGAACTACCACGGCTGGAACGAGTTCGACATCAGCGAGGAGGAGCCACTATGGAAGAAGTACATCTCCCAGGTGAGCCCAGTTTCTCAGATGGTTTCCACAGTTTCTGGTGGACAGAAGACTGTTGTCTCCCTGCTGAGGGCCTCCAGCTTGTCCTCTCTGGCATCTGTCAGATCCAGCGTCTTTGGACCAAAGCAGCAACATCCTATTTTAAAAACGTGTCCGGAGGCTCCTGGTGTTCCAGCGTGTCACCGTTCTGTCATAGCGTGCAGCGAGCTTTGAGCACGACTTTCCTCTGGTCACATGACAGTGACACATTCATCAGCTGACAGTCGCGCTGTGTCCTCCTGCGTCCTGAACAAAAGGACTTTGAGGACATAAATGCAGACGGGGAGTAGAGTTGGAGGTCTCAGAAGCAGCTGAGAGTTTCTGTCAGATGAGGGAGCTGTGGCGGAGAGCAGCCTGAGGGGTTGATGGTCTGCGTGGTCGGCATGAAGGACGGGAGGCTCAGGGCTGCAGATGTACCCAACCCTGCAATATAGAGACAGATGCCACATAGAGGACGAAGTGAAGGACAAGGAGGAATAAGGAGACATTCCTTTCACACTGCAGCTGTCAGATTCAGGATCTGGAAGGTTTCCTCAGAGAACATGCGTCAAACTCGAGGCCCTCCACTTCATTTAATCTGGCCCGCCGCAGCGTTTAAAGACAGTCATAAACTTCCTCCTGCTTGCAAAGTTTTAGTTTTAATTAAATTCTTTATAATTTTGTAAAGTTTACTTTTTTTTAAGTGTCTGATATTTCAAAATTTGCAATTTCACAACAAAATTTGCTTCTGTTTTTTAACAATAAAGTAAAAAAAAAAACAGATTTTAGTAGAAAAGTCTCAATTTTATGATAAAGATATTGTACAATTTGAGATTTGGGTCTGCTGGAGCCTATCCCAGCTCACTTCGGGCCAAAGGCACGGCTAGCCATGGTGATGGTGTGGCCATGTAACTGTAACCATGGTGACGATGTGGCCCTTTAACAGTAACCATGGTGATGATTCGGCCCTGTAAAGGTAACCATGCTTCCATGTGACTGTAACCATGGTGCTGATGTGCTTTGACACCTCTGTCCCAGAGAAAACCCGCACGTGGAGGAGACTCATCCTGTTCCCAGGCTGAGAGCATCCTCAGGTGTAACAGTCCCACCTGTGAGCTCGTTAACGTGCTGAATCACCATGGTTACAGCCCTCACATGTTTACTGGATGTTTTACCAGTGTGATAGATTACTGTAAAAGTTATTTACTAGGTCAACAATATTCTAATATTCATCAGATAAAGAAAAAAAAACATTAATAATAAGCTATTCAAGGTAAACGTCTACGTTAATCTAGAATTAAACCTGTTTGGGTTGTTGGCTTTAACTGATCAGCCAGCCTGTTGTTTGTTTGTTTTTTTAATTTTTATTATTTCGTTGTCATTTCAATAAGTTTTCTCAGAAAATATTCGTCAGATTTCCCTCACACTGGTATGTGTGTTGGTGGAGGAAGCACCAGGACAGGTGTGGAGTTCAACAAACTCTTGCTGCTAGACCTCATGGTGTTCATGACTGCTGGATGATCTGCTGTTGGTGAGTCTGGAGCTGCAGCGGTTGGTGGGTTTACCACTGAGGGGTTAATGCTTCTGCTCCGTTGCTGTGGAAACCAGGTCATTGGGATGCTGCAGCTGAAAATAGAGCTGGAAGTGTCCCGCTTCTGTCATTGAGCCCCGGCTCTTTGTCACGGATGACTGACACTTCAACGCCACCGAAGCTCACACTTCTACCCCTGAGGGGGCGCTGGCTGCTGGAATACATTTCTGCTCTAAACTGGGATCCAGTCCATTTATAAAACCAGAGGATCCAGACTTTAAAACCAAAAACCTTTTAAGTCTGAGATGAGATGTCAGACATCCAAGTGAACATGAGTAACATTGTCTTGGATTCCTGACTGCTGAAACTCTCTGCTTCTTAACATTCACATCTTCACAGGAGCATCTCAGTCAGGTTCAGGTCTGGACTCTGACCAGAACATTCCAGAACCTGAATTGTTTTCTTCTTAATTCCAATCTGCTGGATCATTTCCTGTCACATGACCCAAATATCCACACGTCTCTGAATGTAATATTCTGATAAGTTGAGGAGCTCGTGGTCAGCGATAATGTCCATGTTCCAAACCATGACTCCTCCACCAACGTGCTTGACAGTGGGTCTAAGCTGGTTCATGGTTCTGGGCTCCACGGTGGTCTCATCAGTCCAGAGGTCTGCTGGTTTGTTCAGATGCAGCTTAGTGAACCTCTGTCATGTTTTCTTTGGAGGTTTCTCTTGGAAACCGAACTGGTTCAGTCTTTTTGTAAGGGTGCTGTCATGGACAGTAAGATTGACGGCAGTTGACTCTGTAAGACCCAGCGCTGATGTCTTTCTCTCCTGGCATTGTGTTAGCACACACCTGAATGCTCCAGGACAGCAGACTGTCAAAAGCATCTGCAGATGATAAGTTCCTGACGGCCTTATGATCCGGGTTTGCGTGTGTTTAATGTTCATACTACCTCCTGACTGTGATGAGCAGTTCCTCTCTTGTCTCTGTTCCTCTGCAGTTCAAGGATCCCCTCATCCTGCTGCTGCTGGCCTCGGCCGTCATCAGCGTCCTCATGCACCAGTTCGATGACGCCTTCAGCATCACCGTGGTACGTCTGCGCCACACTTGTATCTTCCCTCTGTCTTGTCTCTGCGTCCGTCGACACTCGTTTAAAAAGTCGTTTTTGGATCCCTGTGGTGAAACTGATCCGGCAGAAACGACCGCGTTGATGGAGAGCAGAGAGGAAGAATGTCGATGACAGCGAAGGAAATGAAATGCTGCACACCTTTGTTTAATCACAGACTCAACATGAAAGTCACATGATTATTTTTCACGAAAAAGATATAAAGATGTTCACGGGTGATTAGTGTCCAGCTGTCAGATGCGTGTAAACGCTGCTCATCTGGACCCACAGACCATCTGACCACTTTGATGAGTCACATCCTGAAGAAATCCCTGAACAAACAGGACATGTATGCTCTGGTCTTCAGATGACTGCTGGAGAAACAAGTTTCAGGAACGCTCAGCTCACACGATGTGGGAGGTTTTTACTGCTTCCAGAGTTCTGACGATTGTATATCACACGTGTCAAACTATCTGGTCCATGAGAGCGTTCAGAGACAAACATGGACTTCTAACTGTGAGCAAACGTTTGATGCAGATCTGACATCAGAAAGTGGAATAACTGAGGTGGAGAGCAGCTGCTTTAAGGTGGAATAACTGAGGAGGAGGAGAGCAGCTGCTTTAAGGTGGAATAACTGAGGAGGAGGAGAGCAGCTGCTTTAAGGTGGAATAACTGAGGAGGAGGAGAGCAGCTG